>VZRW01007114.1:43413-277372 GCA_013398125.1 Aegotheles bennettii | reverse complement strand
GGGGGGGGGGGGCAAAGGGTTGTTGGGCTTTTTGGTTTGGGCTTGGAGTAACTTAATGATTATGCAAACTGACCTCTTTTCCTTGTCATCCCATTCGCAACTCATACCTGAAGCTATTTTTGATGTCTTCAAGGATCCATTACAAACCAGAAAGCTCAGATTAACTCACTGGGATTTGATGCACTTGGGTTGGTGAATTGCCTACAAGCCCCCTTCATATCTGTGCAATGGATTTATCTTTGGCCGAGAGTCAGGGCAAGTTTTATGCATCAATCCAATGTCCTGTTTCATCCATTGGCCAATATCGAGTGCTCCTGATGAATTCCTTCTGCACAGCCACTGCTGGAGTCTGGTAAGAAAAAATGGCCCATAAAACCGCATGATCATTTTACAGCCACAGGAGAGGAACACAGAGCTCTGTTCCGAGTTCAAGTCCCCAGCACACTGCCAGCATCAGACAAATAATAATAATAGCTGCCTGCACCAAGGTGCCTCAACTGGAAAGAATCCCAACTTAATCTGATGGAACAAAGCTGCCCCCAGGAAGAACAAACACAAATAGGTCCTGCGGCACCTGGCCGAGCATCAGGACGTATAATCCATTCATCTGGATATCTTCTGCAACCACAACCTGGCATGGCAAACAGCAGGACCTGTGTTTGTGTTCAGCTCATCTGAGTGATTGCATGACAGAGTGAAATCAGATCTACACGGCTGGATGTGGCCTAGGACCTAGCCTCAGTATTCTTTTTGAAAGAATTTTTTTCAGAGAAATTGAGCAGTTTCACATTTCATGTACAAGGCAAGAAAACCATAAGCTCTCACTTCGTAGTTTTTTCAATAAAGAACACAGATAGTCTTTTCTTATTTAAACAGATGGATACCACTCCTACCTAGGAAAGAACATACACTGCCCTTTGTAGTTGAATCAAAGTGAAGCTGAACAGATGAATTAAGACCTGCCAAGCACAATGTATTACAGGGCAAAGAAAATAAGTGGTAGTTCTGAGAGCTCTGGGTTTGGGACTAGAAGAAGAGAATGAGGAGAAGACTTGTTCTTACAAAATATTTCGAGGACTACCAATTTGAAGGCTCCTTAATACAGCAAACATGTTACCTCTAGTACATCCATCAGGGTGCATTCTGGCTGTTCAGCATCAAAATCTGCTAGAAGATTCACTGAATGCATGCAGTTGCTAGGGGGTCAATGAGCTGATCATTTAATAAATATTGATATTTGACCAAATGACATGCAAAAATTTCAAAATCTTACCAGTGTAAGGATTTTGCAGAGCCAGAATATGGCTAGGTATAACTAAGGATTTGTGAAATAATCATTGATGTTCTATACTGTCTTTCACTCAAGTCCTACAAAACCACCATTATATTAATGTCACCCTGCAGATGTGCTGAGATTGTCAAAACTGCCTACAGAATTTAGCATCCAAGTTACACCAAAGCTATTGAAATTAGGTGTTCAGATGTCCGAAGTATTTGGTTTTTTATAAATAGTGCTTAAAATAATATCAGAAATAAAAACACCAGAAGATGGCCTAGTGGCAACAGCTCAGATTCAGGCCATCTAGATGCAACTGCCCTCTCCCACACAGATTTCTTGAGTAAATAGCAAGAGCACTGCAGTATACCTGTGCCCCCAATATAAAATAGGAATAATAATTTTTCTCCCTCTAATCCTTAATTAAAAATAAAAGAAATGTAAAGAGGACTTCAGCAGTGTCTTCTGATGCCAGTATGCAACATCCAACTCCATGCCCAAAGGATACTGTTAGGGTTTTCATATATTAATCACAGAGATTTATAATCCGAGACATCCCAGGCTGCTTGGCATTATCTTTTGTTAGACCAGCAGAGTAGCTGATTAACTGAAAGGCACTGCTTCTAAATACTGCCTCACTTGTATCCCAAGACCATCACAGCGATAAGAACATTACTGCTGCTGAGAACTAACTTTGCTTGAAACCCTCTTGATAGAATTACAAGTGGAATAAGAAACTTTCAACTGTAATATTGAAATAAACAGACACAGATTTTAACATGGCAACTTCTGTATTTGAGAAGGAAAAAATTCTGAAAACTTTTGAGACCTGCAATACTATTTCTTTGGTCTAATGTCAGTATAAAGGTTTTCCCTTTCACAGAGCGTTTTCAATGATTAAATCTCAGGAAGATCAAAAGACACTTTGAATTGAACCAAAGGATTTTTTTTCCCCACATGGAAATGTTTTATGAATCTTCTTTTAAACGTGAATGTCAGATGGTGAACAAGGAAAAGATGGTCATCTGCACAGGCTTTAAGTAAACCAGAGACATACAGAACCTAAGGGAACATGAAGTGAAAATGTCCCTGTCTTTGGCTACTTAATTCCTTGTATCTTCCTCATTGGAAACAAAATGTAAAGATAACAGGAATAAATCAACAGTTTTGAGAAGCTGACACTGAGGCAGCATTTCATGCAGATTGGTTCATCACTAGCTCACGTTCAGTCATGAAGATCTAATCCCAACATCTTCCAACCTTTTTCCATAGTTCATTACTTTCTAATCACTTACGGCCCTTATCGAAGAAAGCTCTGAGCTTCTTGGACTGGAACAAATCCATAAATCAAAGACAATAGCTTTTTTGCTTTCTTTAGCAGCCTGTCTTTTCTTTATAATCTCATCCATCTGTTGAGTTCGAAATGCACTTTGTGTATGTGTATGTATACTGCTGAAAAAATACAGAAACGAAGGAAAATATGTTTTAGTACAGAATAAATTGTCCATTGACTTTGTGAGATAGTGTGAGGCACTACCCCTGGCACCAGCCCAGGGAACCAAGGATACCTACGGCAATCTGTTATCTTGCTCGTCTTCAGCAGAGTTTCTCAGTATTCCTTTATTGATATATAGTTTCTTACCCATGGGTAGGCAATAGGGAACAGGAAGGCTAACAAAAAAAGAAACTGACTATTTCGATGGTTGTCCGTAGTTTTCATTGAAAAGTTTGCAATGCAAATTAAGCTTATTAACCATCAATCTTTGTGTCAACTTCTGAAAGGATATAACAATCAATTTTTATATTTATTTATTTTCTGGATTCCAAAGAGGGCTTTTTCCTCTTAATACTCTGCAGTAAAATCATCCCTATTGGGCCACATTAGTGACTTACGGATAGATTTCCGCTCTTTAAAGATGATTACTTGAATGACATTTGTTCTAGTAATTATATCTCCTAGATCAGTAGAGAGCAATGCATTCAGACCCTTTAAAATGGAGCATCTCCCAGGGTTTAATGGATTTAACAAGGACTAAAACAACATCCAGGCAAAGAGGATAAGAGGGGCTAACACAAGCTAAGAAGATGAGAAGGGCTTCCTCTTCATTTTTGTCAAATAGAGACTGTATTCTTCCACTTTCAATAACAAACTTGTCAATAAAAACAGTGGGAGTTAAAGCAGTGCAAAATGATGAGAAGATCTAATGTGCACTCTGCTCACCCAGGGTTTGCCGGGGGGGTGGTTGGGTCTCTTTTTACATATCACTGCAAGAAGGAAGTTTTGTTTCAATGGAAATGTGAAGGAGCTTGAGAGCCATTTTATAATTTCCCATGTGCAGGACTCACAGCAAGGGAAGGCAGCAGGCAGGGTGGGGAAGAAGAACATGCAGAAGAGGACAGAGGTGGGAAAATCCATTTATGAAAAAGAAAAAATAACAATTGCAAAGAAGGGAGATTTAAAATGGGCTGTAGAAAGCTTGTCCTGCTTTAATTTTTTGGACATCCTTTCCAAGCCTGGGCTGTGGAATGGGTAAGACAGACAAGCTTCCCAAAGCACACAGCAGCACAGGTCCAACGCAGCAGAAAATTCCACAGCGTCTGTGCACACACCTCCTACTTTCTAACTAATAATAACAGCTCTTGTGAGATTGGTAAATCACTCTCTTTAATACAGGCATATAAACACTTTCAAACTGGCATTTTGCTTCACCCCAGCCTGGTTTTGAGCTGGGTATATTACCCTAGATACACGCCTGAAAATAAACTCAAGCTCCAGTCCTGATTCAGAAGGAGCTGATTTGATATATCTGAGACAAAATATCCATCTGGGCTTGAATTTACAGACTAAAAGTACTGGAAAGCAATAGGAATCCACAAAACCAAAGATAATACAGTTCTGGAATATAGACAAATATAAGACATATACTGTAAGTGGATTTAAATTTCCAAGGCAACACAAGATGTACTATACCTCGCTTCTGTGTTCCCTTTACCCAGGCAACTTACTGGGATTTATTTGGAGCTGTCTAACATTTTGATGACATTCAGACATCATTTACCTCCCGATGCACAGCCGAAGTTGGCAGTGTTATTTAGGAGCTGAACAACCAAGGGATAAAAGCCAAGTTACTTCTTAAGATCATTAAGATCATTTGAAAGTATTTAGATAATTAATAGTCGAGTTTACTCTTGCTTTAAGTTCTTCTTTATTGAAAGTAAAACTGACAATGAAATTAAGCCTACTTGTAGTAATAGCAAAATAATAGCTACAAATACTGTTCCATACCCTTGGCTGTGTTTCAGTTGCTGCAACAGCAGTGTAAGTTGGTTTGGCTGGGCAGCCACTCCTGAAGAAGCTGCATTTCTCCACTGGGAAAGATAATATACAGCTCAAGTACTTTATAGTTTTGAGGCCTCTCTGGACAAACAATGCTATAAAAGATGTGCCATGTCTTGTCCTCAGTAATTTATCTCACTGTCAACTGGTTACCATAAATAATACTCCAGAGCACGCGAGGAGTAAGGTGAAGAAAACCTGCTTAATAAGAGAGTGATGCTAAAAGTACAGCTTGTCATCTCTGGGGCTGGGTTATTTGTAAAAGTCCTGCCTCTCTAAGGACCAGGAGGTAGAACACACACATCCTGAAATAAATCAAACTCCTATATCTTCCATCATGTCTTCTGACTATCTATACGACTGTCATATTTTCCATCTTATCTTTTGTTATATTTTTTCATGGAAAGTCAATAAATAAGCTTTTCTTTCTTTGCTTTTAGGCTACACTTCTGGAACAGTCAAAAAACCCACAACCCACTTCCAGAGAAGTATTTCACAGAATATAACATCACACACAGACACTCTCGGGCACAAAAGCAAGACTGTCATGTCCAACTTCTAAAGAGTGTATGAAAGAAAATTTCCTTTATATGCTTTGTCTGACACTCTTTTCCTGCTTTAAAGATGGTTTTCAGGTTTACTCGGGAAAAAAACATTTTTCCTGGCTGAAGGTAAAAAGCACAGACTATCCTGAACTGACACCACTGCCCAAACCTCCCCACCAGAGTGCTGACCTAAGCACATGCCCAAGGGACACGACATTAGTGCACAGTCTGAATCAAGAGAGACTCCCATGTCTGAGATGAGAATTTAGATGAGTTAGAAGTACTAAGTAGTAAGACATCACTTTTTAAGACTGTCCCTAAATGGCTTTCCCAAGCTGCATCTCCATAGAGGGACCAAGAAATAACCCAGGGGCCCAGCAATCAAATCCACCTATTTTCTGTCAACCCCAATGTCCCAAACCCCTCCTATTGTTTGAAGATGCCACATGTTTGGTGTGTCTGTCTGTGCAACGGAGAAAGAAAAGGAAGGTTATTAAAAAAGCAGTTTGGCTAAATAAGGGAGCTCATTATGCGTTCTATTTTTGTTCCTCAAATGTCTGCCTTCCTCTCTTTCCCTTGAGGTTTCTACAGAAATCTGACAATCAGGGCTGAGGTTTACTGTCAGCTTCCATTAGGCAAATCAGCTGGGCTGGGGATGGGGGAAGGATAAAGGGAAAATTGCCCTAAAAGTAAGCTGATTCAGCACCAGTGATGTCTTTATGCTTGTACCCACTACTGAAAATTACTCAACTGAGGTGATGTCCCATAAACGAGTCCTTTCAGAGCCTTCTGTGGTTGCAAACAGCAGCCTCTTCCACTGCTCTGGCAGAGCAAATGACCTTCAGCATGTTCACCTGCCACGGAGCTCATTTCCACCTTGTAATTGATGTGTAAAACTCATCTTCATTACTTGAACTAAAGACACACAAGCCTGCAAAACAGAAGGCTTTCCCAAGAATAAGAACAGACTCTTTGGACACGGAGCACTGGATTTGACATTTCAAAATCTCAGGATTAAATAAAAAAAAAAAAGGGGATCTTCTTAATCTATTTTTCACTGTTCCTTTAGAAAATACTGATCTTCCATTACTGATTTTATGTATTTTTCATCAGTTTATATAAGAAGGTGTATAAACTGTTCTCCACAGAAGAGAGGCCCAGTTTTAAGCAGAAAAGATTTCTGCTTCTTATTTTTTTTAACCACCATAGTCACGAAACAGGAGATGACAGTCTTCAGTGCACTGCCATTCATCCCAGTTACACCTTCTATGTTCTCCAGGATCAGTCACTGCACACAGATATAGAATAGAAAATAAAGATTAGAGTCATCTGCTATCGAAAACACAGATCTTTTCCTGGTTAGAAACAGTGGGGTTTTACTGCAGATCATGGCTATTTGCAAAACTGCAGCCATCAGGGCAGGAAGGCAGCTCCTACATTATGGTTTCTACAGTAATATCACTAAGAAAAAATATGTTCTTCTCCAGCTGTGAGATGTCTATGAGCTGTAATCATGCATGGCTTCTTCGTCATCAGGCGGTTGTGAGGCATCATCAAATCAAACTCACAGTAAACAAGGGATTGGATTAAATTAAATTATATATCTCCTCACAATCACAGAGTCATTTAAATAAACCCCTCACCCACAGTAAACACAAACACAAAATGAGATTTAGGACCTTCCACAGCACCTTTGGCTTAAGGACTTTATGTGTTATAATGCAAATTAACCCAGCAGTATGGCACCTCCTTGGGGGCATTACTGCTTCACCTACATCCTTCTCAGAAAGGGAGAGACCTGCCCAAAGGTTTGAACAAACTGGTGGAAAAGGGATCTGAATTGCTGATCCTTGCCTGACCATCCCTCCCTCACCTCCACACACTGCAGAAGACACCAGCAGCAGATCTCAGAGTAACTCCTGCTCATTTCTGAAGGTCTCAGCCAGGGTTTCAGTTTCCAGACTCGGGAGCATTTTCCCCTCCAGTGTACTGAAGATGACTGCTATCCATTTTCCTACCAGACTCCAAAGCAATGCCAGACACAGAGAGCTACTGGTGAGCACAGAGGAGATGGGGAATGAACCCTGCATGCAAGGTGGGGCCACAAGTCCTCTGCAGGGCGATGACAGATTCCCAGACAATTTTTCAGGCTCCCAGACAAGCTCCAGGGCAGGAATGGCACAGGGGAAGAAACTCCTTACAGAAGCTTCAATATTTCCTTAGCCAGACACCTTTGCACTCCAGAACCTCTGGGCTCGTCTCCATTCCTGTCCTTGTGTCCTTCCCAGCGCCTGCTATCTCCAGGTCCCCAAGCCACCGATGCCACCTCCTCCTCCCTTCCAAAGCCTCAGCTTGTGGGATGGTAACAGCTGGCTGAGAAGCCCAAGCCAAGCCACTTAAGAGTCCACTGCTAAAAATTAACAGATGCTGTTTCTGATTCCTAAAGACCACTTGAGACTAAGCAGGAGGGACTTCGTAATTGTCTGAAGCTGGATCTATACTGAGAAAAGCCAAAGTTTGGAGAATAAAGGCTGTTTTGCCTCTCAATATGTTCTTCTTTCCTGTAAAAACCTACCGCATGTTCAAGACAAGTTTTGTGTTTGTGTTTAATCAACTAAAACAAAAAATGGACAAAACTTTGCTAGGATGGTTCATGATGATCCCCTTCCACTCAGGGATTTCTAAAGTAATATTTTAAAGCTTAGAATAAAAGCTTTCCAATACACCTAAGTGCTTCAAGCTCCTAAGTCCCAAACCTAAGCATTTCAGTGGAAAATAAGTAATTTTAAAAATTAGGTCCTTCCCATTAAGGAGTCCAAAATTCCAGTCTCCTGGGCCTGGATTTTTTTCTTTTTCAGGAAAAGCACTGCTTCATTTCACAGGTTTGGAAACTGCTGCACAGAACAGAAAAGAAACAAGAACTGCAGCATTTGGTTGTCTTTAGCATAGCTAGGGAAAATCAACCTTGCCTAAATCTTAATTTATTTCTGACAGGGTTCCCATATCCTGCAAGTTAATCCCAAGGAACACTCACATCTACCCAAGTGAGCAGGTCAGGGAAGGAGGAGTCTGCACCAGGGCAGGTCCCACCTGAACTGCCCCAGCTGGGGCTCAGCGTGGCCCCATGGGGCAGAGCTGCCCCACCAGAGATATGAGGGGCTCCAATTGCCCCAGAAACACCAGGAAAGAGGAAAGGCCTTTCTGAGATGGCCCCATGCCACAGAAAACTCATTTCTTGCACATGAGAGGACTCTCCTGCTGCACACTCTTGCTAGGAGCCCATTTCAGAGCTGAAGCTTACAGGATAAACCACTCAACCTACAAGGAATTGTCAAAAAACACAGCTAAATAGCAAACACATGTAAGTCCCAGGCATTTCCCCAAGTCCCACTTGTTCTTTTTTTAGCCTCAGGAGAAAAACACATTCTTCTGCATAATTTATTTCTTCAACAGAATTATGCAGAAAACTGCAACTAAATTGCTTTTCCTGATTAAAACCAGAGTATTTTATATTCTCCCCTCCCCCTCATTTCTGGATTATTTGCTTTTTATGCTAGAGCCTCTTCTCCCTAAATGTGGCTCTTCAATTTTGCCTAGAAGGAAAGCAAAGCCCCATTTCTCCTACCTTCCACAGCACAACCCATGGTCTGGGCAGGGAAACCTCCTTCCACCTCTCCAAACAGGGGTCATGGCAGCCCATGGGCTGATTCTGTTGTGGGGCTTTGTGGTTTGGGGGTGGCCTTGCTTACTTGGAAAGAGTTTGTTGATGAAAGGGGGAAGGTATTTTATCTCAGCCAGTGCAATAGCTTTCTAGAAGGGCTTATGCTTCTGGAATGGTGGTGGGAGGTCTATGGGTAGGTGTTTACAGGGCTGAAAAAAGCAGCTCTGCAGCAGGAGCTGAGCAGCACAGGTGCTAGCACAGGGCAACAGCAGAGCCAGGTTCAACTGCTCACAGATCAGGAGGCCCAGAATCAATGCAAGAATGACCAGCATTTGGATCAAGTTACTTGCTGTTCTTCAGGTTTTCTGCCTATGAGCGTGAGACTAATTTTAGCAAACCTGGAAAAGGGATTGGGGATGAGTTTTGTGGGAAGGCAGTTTCACCTCCCTGTGAACTCATCTCCTTGTGCAGGAGGGATGTAGAGCTTCTATTTTCATTTAGCTCTGGATAAAGCTCTTCAAAATCCTTCCTTTGGAGACCAGTTCCAGTCCAGAGGCTGGTTATAAGCCTTTGTGTGCCTACTGCCATTCTCTTAGCAGGAATGAAAAATGGATGGATTTTCATTTTCATTTAATGCCTTTGCCTGGTACGAGGAACCTGATGTGATGAGTCAGTGCTGAGCCATGTTTCATGGTGTCCACCTGCATCTAAGAAACCAGGGCTATGGCAGTTCAGTCCAGGCACGCTCAGTATTATTTGACAAGCTTTATTTTCAGAATGATTGGGGATGTTTCTGGATGTCTGTGCTTCTGCCACTGTGGGTGTTTAGCAGCACCAGTGGAAATGAAAATGTACTTGGTGCAGTTCTGTGGGGATCTCTGAGCTTTCATGGCCATCTTCCTCCTCATTCTTGTCTCTACTAATCATGAGTGTAGTAAGTGGAAATAGGCTCTGGGTAACACTCCCAGATAAAGGCAGCCAGAAGACATGGGATGGAGGTCAGGTGGGAGCTGCTGCTTGGCCATTAAATCCTCCTTGGCAGCTAATGTAGGTTATTTGGGTGGGGTTTTTATTAGTGGAAAAAGATCCCACTAATGGTCTCCTCTGCATCTCTCTCCAAGCCCATCCTTCCCCACAAACAAGGGAGAGCACCCTGTGTAGCTGTGGTGTGCATACTGCTCACTGGTTTAATCCAGACTTAAGGAGTCTCCCTCATTTTGGGGTTATGGAGTTAAAATACACAACAAAAAAGCAATCTGGGAGCAATGAGTCCCCTTCCTACAAGCCAACCAAGTGCTGGTAAATGGGAAGGTAGATGGTGAGTACAGGCAAATAACAAACCTTAAACAATCCTTATTTAAATACAGAAATACACACCACAGCCACTCAACCTGCAGTCAAAGTTCTCTCAGAAAGTCTGGGAGAAAAGACAGGTTTGAAGCATACCTTGAATGCTTGTTCAAGGCCTTGTTCTGGTAAAGGGAAAAAGTCCTACTGCCAGGAACCTGCCCCTGGAAAAGAGACATCCAGGAGTCACTTATTCATACACCAACTCAGCTGCCACTGCAGGAACAGAGCTGACCTCTCACAAGTCTCTGCTAATGGACTAACACCCCCCTACATTGCCTGGAGCTTATGGGTGCTTCAGGGGCTCATTCCTCTGCCTTGCACCGATTGAGCACCACTGAGTCCCTGGAGAAACGTGCCAGGGGCCAGAATCCGTGTGCAATAGCTGGGTCTGACCACTGTAACTGTGCCTATTGCCAGCTGTGTACAATAAATCCCAACTTCACAGACCTCTGTATACTCAGGTTGTGCTGATTTTATCAGTGCTGGTTGAACTGTGCACTTGGAATCATTCTGTTTATCATTCATGTCTCTACTAATACGATACACCAGCTATTATAAAGCCATCACTGCAGAGGCTATTGACACATCTAATGTGTCAAAAACATACCTCTCTTTCCAACTAACAGATCGTTAGTGCACTGATGCTGTCTTTCTTGCTTGAATCCATTAATCATTGATCTTCAGCTTAAAACCTGAAATGAACTATTTTCTCTAATTTGGCCTATTTTTTGCTTGCTATTAGCTTTGCTCATGATAGCATTATGTTCTTCTAGGGTTGTCGGAAGACCCTTGTAGGAAGGGAATTCCTTTAACAGGAGAAAAGTATATTAATGGGGCAATTTTTGACTGATAGGTCAAATAAATTATAAATGGAGCAAGAATTCCTGAATTTCTCCAAATCAGTGACCTTTTTGTTAGTTCCTAAGTTCATACATATGATAGATCCCCAACAGAAACTAGAAGAGTAACTACAGCTAAACAATATTTAGTGCTTTTATTTGCAAATCAGTCTGCACTACTAGACCAGCTTTATTTCTGATGATGCCTCTGCAAGGTGTTCTCTGCAAACAGGGAACCAAAATCATTTAAGGAGCTTCTGTGCTGTTCCCTTGGAAAATAGTGGTTTTGTTCCGCACTTCAGACTTGGCACTGCATTATTGCAGGTAACAGCCTTGCGGGAGCGGTGATTAAATGCACAGGTTGAACAAGGCTGTACATATTGTGCTTTACATTCCAGCTGATTACATTAAATATTCCAGATTCACGGAGTCCTCTCTGTATACGCAATGCTCCGGTGAGCAGGCTTATCATCAATATTTAAATGTTCTTTCATATCAAGCTGCTAACAGCCCCATTTGATACGTAGCAATGGAAATGATGTCTTAGACTGCAATAGCTGTTACCCTTTCACCTCCTCCTTCTGTAACTACAATCCTATCTTCTTTCTCTTCCTAAGCCCACCTCGCTAAGGAACCTGGTGTTACAGTCCACATGTCTACTCTAATTCCAGAGACCTGCTGTCCTGCTAACAGAAGGCAAATGGCCCTTTGGTGTAATGTCCAGAAACTACACATCCATTTGGCCCCTCGCCTTAGGGCTTCTCTGCTTCCATCACAACAAGCTTCAAAGCTCCTCCAGGGCTAAGTACTTCCTGACACCTTCTCCTGTGAAGCTTTGGCTCTCAAATCTTCTAAGCTGTCCCCTTGCTGATGGGAAATAGGCATCTTGGGACCACTTTTCCAAGCATGTTTTCCATAATCTTTTAAAGGGAGGGGCTGCACAGCCTGTGCAGGATGGTACATTCCCCTGGAGCCCGTGTGCATCCTTCCCTGTGCCGCCAGCCAAGCTCCAGTCCCACAGCTTGAATCATGAAAGGGGGGGGAAGGACACTTCTCCACAGACACTTATAACTGAACTTACAGCAATAATAGAGCATGATATGCTCCGTTAGATCTTTCATTTGTAATAAAATCCTGTGACGCAGAGATATCATTACCATTTTTATCTCATCAGAAGGAAATATCACATTTGTGGGTAAATATAATAGATCAAAATGGATGCTTCTTAGCTAAGGAATCTGTATAAATACAAACAGTGGAGATTAAAGGGCTAACAACAATGGTCTTTACTGCTGAGGCTCCAGCATCAACCTGTGTGCATCCCCAGCAACACATTTACAAGGAAGATTTTAAAACTAAATCTATGATATTACTTCCTCTCCCCTGTCAGTAATCTGGTAGCCCTAGGCACACATACCAATGGAAAAACAGGCTGGAGTTCAAAGATGTGGCACACAAGAAAGTAGCAGGGATAATTTTCACCTGATATCACATCATCAGAAACTGCTACACAAAATTATTGTGAATTATGGGGGCCTGCTGTGCATTTGATTTCCCACAGCTGCTACCACAGCAGTCACTTTCCTGAAAATTAAGTGCATGTTTCATCTGCTCACAGGAAGGGAAGGGGGGAAAAAGGTAAAGAAAGAATAAAATCTGATGGAAAACCCACTGAAAGCTCCTGTGCCATACCATGGAGCCACAGCCTGTTTCATGGCCATACTCTGGGATGAGCAGCAAGGACACGTGGTGCAGTGGCACTGGGCAAGACGAGCTGTGTCAATCAGAAGCAGAGCCACAGCAGACCCACCAGAGCCGTGTCCAGCAACTGCAATATGTTCATTCAATTTACATTCCCTGCAACTCATTTCTGTCTCTTATCTCCAGCAAGGGACACTGTACAAAGCAGATTATTCCAGTTTCTCTGCTCCAGAGCAGGTAGCAGCATTAAAAGTGCTGCGATTGCCAGGAGCTGTGCAATAGCGTAATCAGAGCCTCCAAGCCTGTTGGAAATGAGGGGCCATGGGGAGAGAGGGGAGGGTGTTCCTTATGTTCCTTCACATGAAACTGCAACACAAAGCTCCTTCCTAAGCACTCACTGTGTGATCACTGTGGCTGATTTGAATGCCTCGGCTCGGCGGGCTGGTACTGCTTCCCCGTTGTGAAGCTGACAGGGCCCAGCGCTGGACTGACAGCCCCGAGCCTGAGCAGAAAGGGAACAGCACAAATGTATTTCCCTCCTCCACCCATTATCATTCTGCTCCAACAAATGTCGACCGGAAAAACCAGGCGGTTATTTCATTTTCTGGCAGATTTTACTAGCGTGGAAACAAAGATACTTCAGCCGTACTCTTGTATCCCAAGATCACCAAGTGCTTCTTTGAGTACTAATTAAATTTCACAACCCCCCCAAACAGTAGGTCAATCCAATCCAACGTTGCTGTAGCTTTGTTTCCTATGGAAATGAAGCAGAGGTGCCAGTACTGGCTGTTTGGGCGTGCATCTGCATGCCCTCCCCCTCACATGTGCTGCAACCACTGGCCTGTTTAAAGAACATTTGACAGAGTGGTAGAACCCTCAGAGAAAATGAATCTTCCAAATGTTTTGTGGCCCTGACCACATCATTTCAGGATGCAGGAGGGAAAGGTCGTTCATGGAATCATCAAGGTTGGAAGAGACCTTGAAGATCATCCAGTCCAACCCGTATCTACATCACCACTACACCACACCACCCAGCGCCACATCCAGGCACCTCTTGAACACCTTCAGGGACAGTGACTCCACCACTGCCCTGTTGAGTGAGTTCATCAGGCAATGCATGCAGAAAATATCTCAGCCATAGAAAAACTTCAGCCAAAGCTTATACTTTGTTGGACAGTGAACTGAGAGATATCCAGAGGAAACTGGACTTAGAACATTCTGGCTCACAAAAGGAGGACCAGAGGAACACGGATTATGCTAGTGAAGGGCCTTCCACCAGCTTAAGCAAACCAAGCCCAGATCCAGGAGCCCGACCCAGAAACCCTGACATTTCTTTGGGCAGTGATGCCTTGAACCTCATCCCCTGTGATGCTCACAGGTACAATCACTACTTTGATTCTTGCATTGCTCCCAGCACCATAGGATTGACCACACGTAAAATCAGCAGCAATAAAAAGGCCTTCACTGAGTTTCTTTTTGTGTCTGGATACTTTCTTTTAAGAAGCTGATTTTGACCCTAGACCTTGAATTTTTAGCCTTTTCTTTTGAAAAGGAGATTGGTATGGGTCCTTAGAGTAAAAAAGTGATAACAGTATTTCTCTCAAAGTGGACTTTTTATAAGGTAGAATGAATACGGATCTTGAGAAAAAGTGAAGAAAAGTCACTGTGGTTCCTGGGGCAATTTCATCCTCACAGATGGCCCTCTTCAGATCTTTTCCAGAATTCCTCTGGGTTTTTGGAGTCTTCATCTTCATACAGGAGGCCTGAGAGGACAATGTTCACCTGAGGTAAGACAGGAGACTTACAGCTGCCATCCAATTTCCACCAGCACTTGTTTTGCCAAGAGCCAGGTCCTGTTCACTATGAAGCTAAGGCAAAGAAGAAATTACTGGAACTCATTCTAATGGTAAATTCACTTTGGTGTCAAGCTGGTATTTAAGACAGATACAAAGTTATTCTGTGGGAGCCAACTGAACAGGAATTGGATTCTTATAAAATATGGAAAAGGACTGAAATTTGGGATTAGCTAGGAGTATTCAGTACAGTTAAAGAAAAATGGAAAAGCAGAAAAGTGCAAACACACGGTACCACCTCTTCAATAGAGCATGCAGCCAAGTGTGACATTGTCTGTCTGTCTGAAAGAAAAAACCTAGTTTGATAGGCAGTGGTGGGAATTTCTGTGATCGAGATTGTGACTGGGGAGATGAGATGGAGAGGGATGAGAAAAGGAAAGGAGAAGGATTTCGCTGCAATACAGAGCATCTTGAGCTGTTACAATTTTGGCCCTGTCTAGATACTGATAACAGGAAAAACACACTTTGGCAACAAGCATCTCTTTTCTTTGGAAATTTCCATCCCCAAAAGCCATTCTCTCACTAGTGTGTCTGACCCCTAATAAAATAAAAATAAATACACCTCAAGGGGTTTTGCCCTTTGCTTTGTTCCCTCTAACCTGCGGGTTAACCTCCTGTCCCCAGAAGTGGCTGTCATTGCCCATTTGTGCACAGAGAGGGATCTCTGGGCAAGACATGGCCTTCCATCAGCTGGAGCTGCTGGGTGGGAACAGCCATGTTAGTCCCAACCTTATTCCAAATGCAGCAGAAGCAAACAGAAATAACACCGAGTAGAAAAGCACAAGATCATTATGGGAGGAGAAGGGGGGCTGCGTTTCTCTGGCTTCTCAGACGGTATTGCCAACAATAGAGGAAAAGGGATTATCTTTTTTCTTCCAAGGTTGGGAGTCCTGTTTCAGGTTTCATATAATAAGAATGGTACAGCGCAGACAGCAATAATAACCTGCTCTGAAAGCTGCTCGCTGCACAATGGCAAATTGCTCATGGGCAGTGATGGCAAAATTTAATCCCTGCTCTGCTTAGAATGCAACCCGCATAGCCACTCAAGACAACATAATAGCACTTTTGTAGCTCTCTGCTACAAACATCACTTTGAAAAGGATACAGCTGTGGAGGGGGGTCTCCACATGCGTCATTTTTGGCTGGCAACCAAGCCAGCAGAGCCTCAGACACTCTGTGCTCCCTCGCACAGCCCCGCCAGCTACTGCACAGTCACGCACGAGGAAGGGAGAGGAAATGGATGGAGCTGTGTGAGCAGTAAATTCAAGATAAAATTAAGTCGCTCGGCCAGGTGAACAGGGTAGGAATTCATTTGCTGAAGAACTGGTAGGGGAGAAAACTGGGAGGCAGCTCCAGCCTGTGATTTCATTTGCAATCTAAAAGGCACTGCATGGACTTACCTAGGGCTCTAAACCCACAGAGGCATCAAACATCAGCTGTTGCCGTGCATGGAGGATCCCAGACAGGGCTAAAGACAGCACCAGTTATTTCTCTCCCCATCTCCCCATCAGCAGCAGAAATGCTCACCTGTCCTGATCAGCAGCCACAGCTCTGAGGGCAATAATCTCTAAAGAACCAGCTTGGAGAACCACCACAGCAGCACTTATCCAAGGCCTCAAGAGCTGAGACCACAGGCTGCACTTTGCAAACGTGCTGCTGTGCTGCTGTGAGACGCCACAGCTCCCCTGGGAGGCCCCTGATCCCCCTCCATTGGTGGTCCTGCCCTCCAAGCCCTGCTAGCAAAGCAGCCCATGGCAGCATTGCCTCCATGAGGTCCCAGCAGAGGCAGGCAGGGAGCCCGACAGCCAGCAGGGACAGGCCAGGCTACCTCTGCCCACAGCATGCTGGAAGCATTCACACCAGTGCTGCTGGCACAGGGTGTGAGTGGGAGGAATGAGGCTGATGTTCTCCAGCTGGGGAGGTGGGATTAGAGCTGAGAGCAGTGAGGTATCCAGCTGACCCAACCAGATTCGGAAGTGGATACCTGAGCCACCTCCACTCTGGGAACACCAATGTTGCTGAAGGCTTCCAGTAGGCAAAGGAGGAAGAGCTTGGGGTTTTATGGTCAGCTATGGACCAGAAGGAGCAAGAATCCCCAGCAGAACTGAGCAGGGTAGCTTGCACTTTGAATCTCTACCAACCTGCTCTTGAGTCTTTCTGAAAGCACCAGCAAGTATCAGCCTGAATTAGTTTATGCATAACAAATCCAAGAAAACTGTAAGCTTCCTATGGATTGCTCAAAGAGAGATAATGTGGTGGTGTTTGTCATATGGTATCACTCAGGCCTCTGCATCCAAATAATCATAGAAAGAATTTCCCTAGGTTGCTCTGTTTCTCACAGCAAACCTTTGGAGCCTACTCTCCTTTCCTGGCACAAATAAAGATACTGGATTTTGAGCGAATTGCCTAGTAATTGTCTCATGAAATGAAGTGCTTTCTGCTTCCTCCTCACCTCACCGTATTACTGATGGTAACAAGGGAGTTATTATCAATCAAGGCAAGCTACATTGTGATCCGTGCCACTGAAATCCATTTCAGATCAGAGGATAAAATGTGATTATATTTACACTTCCTTGACAGAATTCAGGCAGCAAAATAACAGCCTTCCAGAGACATTTTTCTTCTTCATATTTAGATTTGTCAGTATTGTGGAGCTGTGTGAGAAGGGAGGGAATTATTATAGCAGCTGGGATTCAGTGATATGTTTTAGTTGCCTTACAAATGAAGATGTTCAGTTTATTGTGTTGTCTTCCCATCTTTTTCATCTCCGAGTTCCTTGAATACTGTCCAGAACATCCTCCAGATTGATGAGATTGCATTTCAATCAATACAGCTCTATGTAAATCTATTTTTGCTTTTGACACATCCCATAAATTATTTCTACTTATAACCTTAATTGGTCTGTATTCATCACAGGAGATGGAATTTCTAACTCATGCAGCTGTTTATAAATTAAATTTGCAATTAATGAAGAAAGTATGAGATTAAGCACTTCATACTTCCCCAATCTCAATTTGAAAAGGATATAATCATGTTTTATATGGTCAGACTGTGCATGGACATTCTTATGTTAAAGGTATAAGCTTCAAAAAAATCCCAGAAATGCCAGAACTGGCTTGACCCATGTAATCTTAGTCAACCTAAGGTTGGGTTTGACCTGCTGGTGGGAACAAACACTATTCCTTGTAACCAAAATCTCATTTCCAGTAGACAACCAGATGTTCCCTTCTCCTTCCAATACCAGGAACAATTTTGAGCCCGTCCTTCCTACCCAGAACTCCAAGGAAGCCTCCCTTCTCATTTTACATTAAGTGCCTGCCACTGAGTGACCTAGGCACTGTCAGAAAAATCCCCAAAACTTTGCTCTAGAGTGAAAACCAACCTACTCACAGATTTTTACAGCTTTTTCATCTTTTTAGGAATTTTATTACAACTTATAATGTAGCGGCTGGGTCTCTATGAAGAATTTCAGGGAAGGGTCATCTCTTGTCATCTCTTCAGATTCACAGAGCCAGTTTTCAGATCAGTAGCCATCATGAGAATGATTCAGTATTCTCCTCACAGCCACACGCTACATAGCAGGAGAGCTGTGAAAAGGTGAGTTAACCAAAAGCATCAATAGCAATTCTTAAGGAACAATCATGTAGAATTACTGTTCAAACTTGATAATATACCATAATACAGAGTTCACCTGCAGGATAGCACACTGAAACTGGGAAAGAATGAAAGCTCCTTCCTTTCCTTTAGAACTGGAATTCAAGACCTCTTCATTGGCCAATTTTCTAATACCTGCAATTTTTATTTTCTCTTATTCAGTGGCTCGTTCTTCCCCATCTTCAGCAGACTGCCTTAGGCAAAGCTGCTCCTCTCCATTCCAGTTTTTCTCTTTTTTTACCTTCACCACATAAATGGTGAATTTGAAACTAGTGAGTGCAATTATGAACATACCCTTGCCCTATCATTTTGCCCAGCCACAGAAAACTCAGGAGAAAATGTAAATATATAAATAAAAGCCAGTAGTCGAATTCCAGTGTGGTCACTGCTCATGGACCCAGGTGGCCAAGGCCTTCCCTAAAGACTTCTGTACAAGTAAAAATCAGGATCTTGAACCTGTGGTACATTATCTGTTAATGGAAATTTATAATATCAGCTATTAGAAATGCTATAAATTCCTCTATGTATCCATCCAGTAAAAAATGAGCTGCAGGCTTCCTCAAGGAACTCAGCTAATATAATTTAAGCTTGTTTATATTTTTACCTTCTGTTTAAATAGGGCTCCATGGCTAATAACAGACTGGAAATTAGTTGGACATGGGTCTTGGGAATCACACCAACAGTGCTAGAAACCTGCCCTTATACAACACCAAAACCTGCTCAACTGAGCAACTGCTCTTTGCTTTTAGAAAGGACTGGGTTTCTGGTGCAGGAAGAAGAGAGGTTTAATAAAGAGTAGTGGTTGCTGAAGGGAATACTCAGGATGAGAAGCAAGGAGTCAGTAAACAAGTAGATGGTTAAAGAGGAAGGTTAAGTGGAGGTTAAATAAAACATTAAAAGGGAGGTGAATCAGGGACTGAATCCTGGAAGAAAGAGATGTGCTAAGCAGTAACAGTGTGTGTATGCATGTACATGTCTTGAGGGAAGCCTCTCCACTGCATTTGTTCTCCATTTCTTCCTCTGAAATGCACAGAAAGGCCCTGCATACTTCTTAGTGTTGCACATGTCAGTGGCATCTATGGAAAAGTATGATAGGCTTTTGTAAATGCACTAGAGAGAAAATGCCAGGGCAGGAGTATGGGAGAGGTGAAAAGTAGCTGAAAAACATATTAGAAGCTCCTTGTCTTGAAAATGTAACCTAAAAGGTCGGCTGTGTGATTATGAGCACTTCCTCGCTGAGTCAGCTCAAGCCAAGGAACTCTCCTGACAGCCTATGGAGAGGAGATGAAGCCTCTTCAGCTTACCCACTCCGAGCTTACCCACCTTTCCCCTACAGGACAGCTGTCCAGCAACACCAAGAGCACAGGCAGGAGTGCTGTACGGACCATTCAGATAAAGCTCACACTCTTTATCTCACCCTGCTTTTGCGTACAGCCCACACCAGGCACCTGCAGAGCTCCCTGCTGAGCCAGGACCACCGAGCAGGTTGTCCAGTGCTGCCCAACACCTCCCCTCGCTGTCTTCTTCCCATCAGGGATTCTTCCATTATCACCTCTTTTCAATCTCAGATATTGACCCGTTTTCTAACTTTATCAAGCCATCTATGAGAGGAATTACTCCCTCCCCGAGGTCAGTCTTAGAGGTGAGTGTGTTTTGGAAGAGCAGTAACTTTGATAATTAAATCCTTCACCAGCCAGAGCATGCTCACTCCATGCTTTACCACCATATGGTTAAATTTTCCCCTCCATCAAATTTAATAAATAGTGTTTACAAATTCTTAGGCATGCCTCTCTAGTAAAATCCACTAAACCCACAACAAATATACTTATCACGGCATTAATTTGGTTAGAGATTGGCTCAGAGTATTGACAGCCATATCTAATTTCTAAGGATTTATTTTTATTTCAAAATATATTAGATGTATTTTTTCTTTACCCACTACAATTCCTTTATAATCGTGTTTCCTCCGAAGGCATGGGGCAGCTGCCTTACAACCATCCACTGTTAAACTATATCCCCTCAAAGACATGCTTCAAAAATTAATATTTTATATTTATTCACAAGTACTACTTAAAACTTTCTAACACAGATCTGCAAAGCCCGAAGTTCATTCTTCCTACAACTGAGCACTGACATTTCATGGTTCAAACACCACTCCCTGCTGGGAGATTATCTGGTGCCAGGGTCTAGACACTCATATCTACAGTCTGTGAAGTAGGTTTTAATAATCTTAAATATAAATTTTAATATCAATTTTCTCACTCATACTCGTTCCTTCTTAAAAATGAAACCAAGCAGACACCTAAAAAGCAAGAACTTCGATTTATATTCAGCACCAGTCCTTAATGCATTTCCTTTCTCAATCAATTGGCCTTTGCTAAAAATGAAGTACCCAGACTAATAGTGAACCAAGTGTCCTGCTCACAGACTCAGATGCCTACATTTCTCTTGAAATATGAACGTTATCTACCATATGTATGCGACACCCTCTTCCACTCCAGTAGTTTTAGCATACCAGTACAGACACATCATGACAAATGGATGTTAACATGGCCAGGATCTAACCCACTGCAATTACCAACATCTCCCATGTTCCCTACTTAGAGCCACAGAATCATCCTCACTTCTTTTCCTATGGAGAAATACTGCAGGAAAAGCCTGCGAGTGGTGAGCAGCTGCTCAGTTCCACATGTCAGCAACAAGCAAAAGATTCCCACTGCATTTATGCTGTTAGAGAGCTCCAAGAGCCCAGGGAGGTGTGAAGTGTTTATGATGATGAGTGAACTCAGGAACAGAGCTTCCTTCTGTTTGTATTTCTCTCGATGGGACTTACATCCTCAGTTATGACAAACTCCATTCTGAAGATGTGTGAATTGTTACAATTGAGTTAAAATGTGTGCAGCACCAAGCAGGAGAAACGTAATCAACCCAGCAAGCAAGCACCCTCTGACATCTGGTCTGACCCGAGGTGCTCCCAAGTTGCTTCTTGCGTCAGACTCCATTCTCATCCCACAAATCCATAAACAAACATCAGAGGAGAAAGAGGGAGAATCTCATTCTCTGACTGCAATGGCAGAAAAAACAGATAAAACAGCACCTGAATTCCTCCTCACACACCCTTCACCCTCCTCTAACAACATGACAGCCAACTGAGATTAATAAATCTTCCACTAATAAATCGAACTACCTCCGTGGCAGGAATCTTCCTGAAAAGGAGGACAGAGGTTTCCTCTGAGCAGATGAATAGTTCCCGGTCACCTGCTCAGTCCATTAGCAGCCAGCCTGAGCTGCATTAGTTTGCTGACCCAGGTGCATGCCTGGAATATTATCAGAAATTGGTGTCTATCCAAAGATGATGTCAAGTATTTCGAAGCATGGGGAGGAGTTTCAGCAGAAGAGTGTGAACAAGAGTTGCTAATTTTTCATACACTCCTCATGATGAAAACTTCTTTTCTTCACTTCTGATACTCAGTTATTCAGTTTCCAAGGTCAAATATCCAGGGCCAAAATTGCAGCTCACACAAAAGCTCACTGCTGTATTGGTTTAGACCACTTCAAAACGATGGCCTTAGGCTTGATTTTTCCAAGTCATGCTGTCCTTCCAGTTGCTTTGGACAAGGGTTTCTCACAGAACCAGTGTTTCCCAGTAACAGGAAATGTTTTTGATGTGGTTACAGAGCTTGTCACTCCAAGTATGCTATTGACCAAACCACAGTGCAAACTGCAACCACAAAACAACTGGCACAACCTTTTCTGCTGCATTTGCACAATGCCCAGACTGTGGAAGCCTGGTCTGTGCCACATGGGATGTTCCTGAAATAATAATTAATAATAAAAACACTGCAAACAACAAGAAGAAATGGACAAACAGTGGCACTTTGGTTCTGGTGACAACATTCTTCAGAACATCCCCAAACCACAGCACAGCTACTCACAGGCTCTGCTCTCTGACCCACGCTGCAAGGGGCTGCTGCTGGAAGGAATTCAATATGGTTCTATATTTGGCCAACATAACAGTCAGTACACGTGACACATCCTTTGCTAATGTGCTCAGTGTTATGTTTGGAAAAGGAGAAGTCAGTGAAACATCCTGGATATAAACATGTGCTATCTTCCCAAGCATGGAAATGTAATTTTCCCTTTTCTTATATTCTCTCTGTGGCTTATCTATTCACATCTGCTAAATACAACATACCCTTGATTCACTCCACAGCCTCAAAGCTTTTATGTGGCTTCTGCTCCACTCCAGGAATTTTGCAAATATATTGCTGCACTGGATTTGTTTTAAAGAAAGCATTTGTTTGTTTTCAAATCATGTACTTGGCTAAATGAAAAGGACCTAGCTCAGTATTTTCTCCCAGGCTGTTTGGGTTCCAGTAATTGTTTGCTGCTGTGTATTTGAAGGACAAAAGAGAGCAGAACTGCACCCTGCTACCAGTTCTACCTGTCCTGTGCCTATGGACAGCACTGACCTTCCCTCAGACTGGGGGAGAGGGAGGCTGTCTCCTTTAACATCACCTCCTGTGTGCATGTCCACATCTGCCCCTGGTTTTAGCCAAAGGAGAAGTCCTCACACGCTCCCAGAGCAGCCGATTCATCCTGCTTCTAGACACCCACTTCACAAGAGGAATTGTGCCTTAAAAGTGCCCATTGTTCTCTGTGGGCTTCAAAGGGAATTTGAACAGTTAGTTCACACAAAGATGACTAAGTTGTAGTAATTTTGGACTGCTTAATTATTTTCCCAGTATTTTCCTGTATTATTTGAGTCTGTAGAAATAATAGGGATCTGATTTGTATCTGGTATATAGATACCCACCCAGCCCAGACATCCAAAACTGGCACTGTCTGGAGAGCTGATCTGAAAGGCACCTGGACCTTTCAGCTCTTTTAAAAGATCTCTGTGCCACAGATGCCCATTAATATCTTCAGCCAGTTTCTTTATACTTCAGTTTACCCAGTACACAATGGGGATAAAATACTGAAACTGATGTCTGGTTTAAAGATGTTGCATTCTGCAAGACCCAGGGGCTATCAGTAGTAGTAAAATAATGGACACAGGTAGGAGAATGAGATTTAAAATCAATTATTTCAAATGACTGATCAGAAGTTGTTGTTCAGACAGTAGATGAGAAAGAATGAGAGCTTCTAAAACATGAAAGCTCAGACCTCAGGACCTTTAAGGACAAAGATTTTGCCTGATGCAGGGAAGAAAGTCATGCGAAGGATAACCTTGTAAATAGCCCTTTCGTAATCAAAAAGATGTTTGTGAAAAGACACAGGACCAAAACAGCTGGAGTCAATGGATACAGGCCACATTTGGCAACAGGAGTATTTGCTTCTGTAACCCCAAGCCATGTCAGAGTCAGGTTCACAGTCTGAGCACACTCTGGTTGTATCACACCCTGATCGCACACAGGGGAAGGAGCACAGATTTGATTTATGCTATGGTAACAGTAACCAGCACAGCTCATCATTTCCCCTGTGCTTCAGCAATGGAACTGGCTCCTCCAGGTGAACAGCAGGGCAAGAATTACTTTTAGTGGCTAAAAAATTAGTCTGATGCTCTCTTCTTGATGTCTTCCCATCTCCCTCTGAGTCAGTCTCCACCAGGCTTACAGCTTCTACTTCCCTGCATTATCTTTAGACAAGGCAATTTCATTCTGATAGAAAGATCCTCACCAGCAAGGTCCTTAAAACAGCATTTACTTTTATCATTAGGCTGACAAAATCAAGGTGACAGATAGCCTAAGCTCGGTAGAAAATGATGCTGCTACTTCATACCCACAACATAGCAGTGCTACAATAGCAACAACGTGTACATTACAGATTATCAATCCTGGCACAGCAGAACTGGCATCTCTCTTAATCATCTGCTAAATTATTCTTAGCTAGTCCCTAAATTAAACATTTAAACAGACAAACCTATAGAGAATGCTTTAAAAGTGGGTTTATGAGATCTTAAGGACCTGATGTGCAGCACTCTGGAGGATTGAGGGTTTCTGCTTGGCTTTGGCTAAGACTGGGCAGCTCAGCACTGCTGGAGGATGAGCCCAGGCAGCCTCCTGAAGGGTGCAGCTCCCCTGAACTAGGCTGATACTCCTTGCTGCCACAGGAGAGAGTGGGAAGGGAGGGAAGCAACTGCTGAGGTGCTGGGTGTCACTGGGAAAATCTGACCCTTTACGGCCATATGTGTTTAAGGCAGGGCTGGGAACTACTAAGGATGCTGGTCTGAAGATGTTCACTTAGCCACTTAACTCCATGACCTTGTGCAAATTGCCTGGCTAAGCACCATCTATAGCTATAAAAGTGGATGCAAAGCACAGCCTGGATGATCTATTTGAAAGCATTATGCATGCTGGGTGTCTGAAAGCTGTTCCTGCGCCATTTCAACACAGAAGGAAGCTTCCAAAGGCATCTCATATCGACCTACAATGCTCCGTTCTCCAAAAGATAAACACACAGCCAAATAAGAAGAAAAATGCATGTATGCTGAAGTACATAAATCTCTGCAGGATGCAGTATTGTGACCTTTTACTGAACCACGTGTGGATGAGCTCTGCTATATTACTCAGATGTCTTGAGTGAATCCCCTTCTGGAATAACATTGCATATAAAGCAAATAGAAGTGGAGTTATTTAGCTTTTGGAATATTGCTTCACTTTTCCCAAAATTATTCTGTGCACACCTACATGTACCAGACTGTATTGAAAAGGTATGAATTGATCTCGCCTTATCCCCTTTTTGTTGCTGTCAAGGTATTTTTAATCACTTGTCTAATATCATTAGTCCTTGTGTTTTCTCTTGCAAGCCCTGTTCTAAGTCAAGGCTTCCTCGTGCTCCAATGTCTGTGAGTGGGTCAGTTCCCTCCTGGGAAAAATTCCCCAGTTCCTGCAACTGGGAAACTGGGGAACAAACACTGAGTCAGACACAGAGATGGAAGGTGGACCCAGGTTGGAATCCTCCCAGGGAAACCACAGCCACAGAAATACCCTCCTGCCTTACTGCATCTATTATCTTTACCTTTTATTGCCCCTTGTAAATAACAGCTGTAATTATTTTATAGAATTAAATACACTTAAAAAAAATCAAAACAACTATTTATTAATAATCAAAATAATCAAAACAATAAATTATTGATATATTGCCTGCATCCACCCCTCCAGTGAACAGGAATTCTGACCTTCAGGGACATCACAGCAGTGCTGCATCTAGTGTCACAGACAATGCCAAGTGTTGTCAGAAAACACTTTAAGAGCAAAATGTGACTTCATAAAATCTTTATGCTATTGATACAGAAAAATATTTCCTTTTAAAAAAATAAAACCACAACCGATTCAATCCCCCAGTGCCCATGCACCTGTAGAGTGTAAAGTTTTCTGGATTGCTCTTGAGTGCCAGGAATTTTTTTACTCATTCATATTTTGGCGCCTTTCATCTCAACTTCCTTCTGAAGTTGATCATCCCTGTGGTGCCTAAATGAGAGATGACAGCGAACCCATGGGGGAAATCAGGCTGATGAAATGCAAAGTAGCATTATTTATGCTGAGCCTGTGTGCACAGTGCATTTCAAACTTCCTTGATTTTTCAGTAATAATCAATGGTGGAGGGGATGGGGCAAGTCAATATTTGCATTTGATATTTCTGAATTATCTCATATTTTTCTTTCTCCCTTGTCTCAGTGAAGCACAATTATTGTTTATTTATTTTTTTTCTGTTTGACTTGAAGTTCTGAGTGATAACTAAAGCTCTGCAGGAAATATAACCAGCAACTTCGGGGTCCACACATGGGTGAGGAAAATAGGATGGAAAGGGTGGGTTTGGGCAACCCCTCCTTTCAGCATATGGAGATGAATGTCAGCTGCTGAGATTTTGAGGCATATTGCTGTGGTTGCTGTGGGAGCCTCACATTGATGCTGTCAGTGTCATCTTCCTGTTCCCCATTGAAATGAATTACTTGACTTTGAAGTATTATCATGGTTGCTCCTCTTTAAACAAATATCCTGTCTTCCTGAACAAAAGACATCAGCTGTAAAGTGCGGCTCCAGGGTTGGTCACCTCCAGGCAAGGCTGGGCAACAGCCAGTAAACCCCTCGGCCCTGCACCGAGTCCAGAGTGCATTTGGCCAGGATTTTGACAGTAAAGAGCCAAACACCGATTTGTCCGGAGCACCTACTGTCCTGACCCTGGGACTTCACTAACCTGAATCAGCACCATGTAAAAAATTATCCAGAGGAGGTAGGATCAATACAATCCAGAGATGAGTCACTCAATATTTCACCTTGGAGGTACAACTGGAGGACCCACCTGACCTACAGTGCAAACCCAAACAGATCAAACCCTCTCTGATAGAAATCTGTGACACCGGTGAAACACATTGAGGCAGGCAGGAAAGCACAAGCAAACCCTGTCCTGTTGCTAATCTGATGTTCTGCCTTTGCTCCTCATATTGCATGAATCAAGGGGGGGCAGACTCCCTCCCACTTTCTGCATGATGGGAGTCTTGCTTTTCACATCCAGCATTATGAACACAACAGTAAGCGGGGGGTGAGACAGCCATCAGGTACACACAATAACAGATTTGCAGCTCTCAGGCTCAAGGCTTCCCCACAGCGGTGGCTCTGTGCTTATGAACACTTGAAGTGCATCCCTAATGATCTCACCCAGCCGTAGCAGACACTTTGCTGCTGGTTATCAGGCACGATGGTTGGACTAGCTGCCCTGCTGGGCCACTGAGAATTGCCAGAAACTTGTGAATGGAGCCTCTGTTGGGCTCTTCATTGTCTTCACCGTGATTATTGTACCTTTGTAATAAGCAGAAAGAAATCCAAGGGGCAGGTCTACAGCTCCTTCAGTCATGGGAGCAGAGAGGAACGAATCCAGTGTGTCTCTAGTGCTCCCATGGCCCTGTGTCTGCTCCCCTGTCCCCTGTTTAAGACCCCACAGATAACAGGGTCCCCAAACAGGCAGAACTGGCAAAATGAAATGGGAAGTTCCAAATTTAGGAGGTAGCTCAGTCCCCCTGGAGTAATTTTATCCTGTTCCTAGTGGCACAGCAAAGGCATTTCCTTTTTCTCCCCAGCTGGGCTAAGCAGCTATTCCTCACTGAGATCTATTTCCATATTTATTCTGTCTGTGTCACAGCCAGGTGCTGCAAGGATGTCTGTATGAGCATGGTAGCTCCGGGCTCCCTGTTGTCTCAATATCCCCAGAGCCAGGCAGGCTGTATCAGCTGGCAGGGAAAGCAGAGCCCAGCAGTGGGAACAGCTCAGTGCTACAGGAATTATTGACATAACACCCCAGGCTGTGTAGTGCAGACAGCTACACTCAGACAGAGCCAAGAAAAGTAGTATAGCCACAGCCTAATTGTCATATTTGCATGAAGCTGAAAAAGTACACTACATTAATCCTGGTGCACTCCCTTGGTCTAAGTCCCATCCAAAAAAAAGAGCTTCATTTTGCTTCAGACCACGCAGGCAATTATTTGCTTGCAACGCAAACTAAAGAGATTGTGCTTTACCTTTCCAAATTAACAACTCATCGATCATCAACCAGGCAGGAGAAACATCAGCTCGAGTTATGAACGCTCATGAAATTTATGGTCACAGAATGGTACAAAGAAAACCATATTGCAGCCTACCTCATCCAAAAAGGGGACCCCGTTTGCTGCTGGGTGGTGTAGGCTGGAACAGGCACTGGAGGGGAACACCACATCCTCAATTTGTTGCGCTGACTTCCAAATACATGGCTGTAGAAACAAACTATGGCCCTAAAGTTTTGTGTGAATGAACGTAAATCATCACTTCAAGCATGCAAACAGCAAACCTGCTTACAAGATTTATTATTGTCAAGCTGGGCAATTACAGCACGGAGTCAAATTTGTGTTTTAACAAATGAAGTACCAAAGCTCTTGCCAAAAAAAAAGAGGACAAAAAGAATTAACTCAAACTTAATATGATCCAGATGGGCTGCACCAGGCTTTGCCCAGCATGGCACTGGTTTGATAAGGGAGCATGGTCTTCCACCCAAAACGGAGTAAGGCTGCCCCCCTGCCCGAGGAAATGACACACTTCAGATTCCAACTGCAAGAAGATGCAACGGATTTTTAAATGACACAAATTAAAAATTAATTAGCTCTTTGGGTTTTTTGTTGTGTGATTGGTTTTGTGCTCAGGCGATTAACTGCCAGCAGGGAGGCGACCAGCAGAAATAAGCTCTGCTGCAGCCCCACGAAATGGCAGGGGTGGGTAACAATACAGAAACAGCTGGTGGCGAGAGGCTCCAGCACAGCTTAAAGAAAGGTGAGAATCTCCTCCCTGAGTCGCTTCGTTTGTAAAAGAAAACCAGCCAGACCTTCTGCCAGAGTAACTGAACCGTGTGAGAGAAAGATACCACGTTCTGTACTTTTTTTTTCCTTTCTGAACACAGCCTAGTTTGCTTTATTTCACTACTTCTCTCGCACGGGCATACACAGCCATGTCCTGACAATAAGGCACTGCTGCTGAATGCTGTTTCAGTCCTCCGCCTGCTCCCACAGCCTGGAACTCTGCCTGTAACTGTGCTCTGTGCCAGCCTTGCCCCGGGATCAGGCAGACTGCTGCTATCCAACTGCTCATGCACCAAACAGCTTGAGTGCAAGTCAGAAAACCAACATCTGGGTTATTCAGTTCCTGCATTTGCTTTGTCTTTTGTGGTCAAAGGATGGTGTGGACCAAAGCTGCCAGAAACGCAGGTCTGGTCCAGCTGCATCCCACTCTCAGTGTCAAAGGAAGAAGCTCTTCCTTCTGCCCCTCTTACTGAGAATGTCTTCTTGGAGGTACCAAGTCCTTCTTCTCATTTTCACACCCTGATTTTACTACCGTAACACTGCTAAAGAGACCAACACGGGAGCAGGGACTTCCACACGTTGACAAGGCACCTCAGCTGGGTCACCTTTGTGCTGGGCCAGAGGATGAGGACAGATGGTATCTAAAAACTGGCAATTCTTTGCCTGCTATCACCAATGAAAATCTAATTTCTAAGAATCTAACAAACAGGTAAATGATGTCCCTGACTTTGAAACTTCTGAGTTCTATCACTGCCTTCATATTTTTTCTAACGTGCCCCATATTCTGCTATTATTTTCTTGCTTTGCTGCTAGTCCCAGCATTCAGTCACACGCAAATGAGACACATCTGCTTTCTATTTAAACCAGCAAGGAAATATTTATGCTGCAGGAGAACCTGTGGTTTTGCTTGCAGTGTCAGAGGAGGCCATTCAAGGTACAGCAGGAGGCTCCAGGGCACCTGCAGATAGCTCGCTGGGCTAGATCAACTTCTTTGTATTTAAGTGGCTGGCAGCAAGCCATTAATTGTCTTTGAGTTCTTGCCTTCAGTAGGTGGCTTCACTCCACTGGAGCCCAGCATCACGGGGGGGGAGAGGGAAGGAAAACAGAAGAGCATCACCAGTGTATACCCAGTGTTATGACATGCTAGTTAGGTTCTAAATTATGTTTTTAATTACTTGGCATGATTTATCGAGACGGTGTCTCAAGGTCATAAAGCACCACAAAATGCCACAACTTGCCTGCCAGCTTGAATCTCTGCCACTGAGGTGTTCCCTTCTCTTCTACTCTGTCCTGCTCCTTATGCCTCCTCCCACACTATCCAGCATCTCTGTGGTTGCATGGGATCAGACTTAACACTTAAGGTACCTCTGGGGACTAATTTGATAGCTCTGAGCCAAGGCTGGGAAGGGAAAGGTTTGAGGGTAGTAAAGCTGGACTGAAGGGTTGGCTTCCAAGGCATGTGTAAAACAGGTCTGCCAAAGGAATAGTTAAGAAACCCCACAACTAAACTAGTCCTGTTGTTGATCCTATGATAAAGAAATGAGAAACCTAAGAAGTGATCAGGTAGGAGTAAAAAGGAAAGAAAAATTACGCTGCTGTAGTGCCTCTGATGCAGCCAGTTCGTGCAGCATGACAGAGCCTGGCTGTGTGGATGAGAACAGACCTGCAATCCACTGAACTCATCCTGCACTGGTCTAAAATAAGCAAGAGGTCCCTTCCAACCTGGTGTTCTATGATGGCCAAGGTGCTGCCCAGTGCTATTTGGCCTGGAAGAGCCATAAAAGAAGACTCCCCGACCTTACACGTACATCAGGAACTCCCTTGCTCTGCATCCAGTGCCTAATGATCTGTTCCTGCACTGCCAATTAAAGCTGCTAACACTCCTCGTGCCTTTGGGAAGGAATTCGTGCCCTTCCTGTGGCAAAACAGTGCAACATGGCAAGGAAGAAACTCTGGAATCCAACCCTGATGCATTTCAAGGCTGCTATAAATAATTAAGGGAGCTCATTAATTAATAAAAAGAAAATGAAATTGAAAAAGCAGGAGGAGAGGGGCAATGAATACCCACTGGGGGATAATAAGTATGTCCTACGCTGCAGCTTACACAGACTGAAGTCTTTTAGGGAGAGTTAAAGTGGCTTTGTGGTTTGAGCTAGAGAAACAAATCTTAGCTGTAAGAAAAATCTTTTGGGAATAAAAAAACTACTTCCTAAACCCAAGTTACACTTGGGAAGATTTTTCAAGATTTACACACTCAAGTGAGAACAAGGCAGGATATATGCAGATGTGTCTGTGTATTTTTGAAATACATGAGAAAAAAAATGCTCTAGCTTGTGCCTGAGGTTGGCTTGCACCAACAAGTCTTTGGGGAAGAGATAAAATACAGCAATGCAGAGAAAAACATCTTCCATTAATTAGATCATTATTAGTCTCCTCTGGCTCAAACGTGGGCAGCTTTGAAACCCTAGCTGCTATCAAAGAAAAGATTTACAGAAGTTCCACAAAGACAGAAAGAAACAATAAAGTCTGGTAATATCCCAATGGGCTGAGAATTGGTACAGTACACTGCCTGCGAGTTACTAATTACAGCAGCTTTGAAATCAGAAGCTGAAATCTGTGCTAAACAGCAACACGGTGCTTTGGGCCACAGTTTCAAGCACAGAGGAGAAACGTGCCAAACACACACGCCCGGGCACAGACAAGTCCTTCCAAAAGAAAAGCAGGAAATTGCAGGTGCAGCCGAATGCTGGTGAGCGCACAATTACCCAGTGAGTGTTTGCAACTGCACATTTCATACGCACAATCACCCCTCTGCACCCCTGCCTGCATATTTTTGTATGCGACTTAAACACCTGTCTTTAAGAATATGACCTTGGTATCTGAAAATACTAAACTTGCCTGAAGTGCTGATCTGAATGTCTAGCAGGCATCAGGGTTTTAAACAGGTGAAAGGGCTGTTTTATCTCATATTACTGCCACGCTGCCTGACATGAAATTGGTACTTTGCTGCTGATGACTTCTCATCTCCTGAATATTTCCCTTGGAAGTTTTGGCATGCAGCTGGTGAGGCGTGCAGCACAAGTGAAGGCAGAGGAGATGTATGTCTCCCCTGCAGGAAGGAAATGCAGAGAAAAGGTATTGAATGAGGTTGAAGCCTGCGATCTTGCCAAATCAAGAAAATGGAAGGCAATACAGGTGGCTGTGCTAAAGGGCTATCTTTTGCTGTCAAGCAGCCTGACATTTGCTCTGGTTTCAAATACTTGTAATCTGCTGAGAAATACCCTTTGGATTTTACTGCCAGCAGCTCTGTAGAGATGCGGGGTCTGTGGCTGGGCAGGCAGGAGGACGATGTACGAGCACATTCATCCTCTGCTGCCTGCCCTGTAGAGCCTGCCCATGTGGGAGCTGGCTGGCAGGGTCTGGTACACAGCCCTCGTGGGGAAAAAGCACCCTTATTTTTTCAAACTCAGCTAGAAAAGCCTCCACCATGAAACAAACAGGATGTGCATTTGATGAAAAATGTATTTAAGTGGAGGGCAAAGCAGTCAATAATAAACGTTTTATTTAGGATATTGTCTTATTTCCTACTTTAGAGCCTGCATGGCTCTACACCACGATCAATGTGCAATAACAGCCAGCAGGCCATGTGCAAATAGCAAAGAAGTCTTTCCAGCACAGGGCCAGCACAACCCTCATCTCTAAATTCTCCTCCCCCAGCGTAAAAGCCTCAAAGCCAGCGTAACTTCCAAATCTGCCACAACATCAGGTTTTAGTGCTCCAATTCCACTGTACTGGCATCTCATGCTCCCAGAAAACGATACTAATCCCAAAATATGTGTCTGATGTAACGTCTGTAACTAAAATGTTGGGAGAAGGGGTTGGGGCTTAGTTGTGCTGCCTCACTGGCACTGCCAGCAGTCTGCCATCCCTTCCAAGAAAGAGCAAAAGAAGGGAACAGAACTTGAAGAAAACATGCTAATGAATGCATAATAGTTGCAGAAAACTACATAGTTATTCATTACTGTTTCATGGTAGTTTTAAAAGACTGTGTACAGGTAAGAACTGATGGATTAAAAAAATAAATAAATATATTGCCACCTGGTAGGGGAAAAAAATATCTGTCCTAGGCTACAATGATTTATTAATATAAGTAATCAATAGCAATAGGTCTGTATCAGTTTTACATCTAATTTAAACTTTTGGGTTTCAATGTACTCATTAAATAACATAATAGATTTACACATTTTAATTATACTTTATGGATTCTGAACATAATGTAATTAATAGGGTTTTTCAGCAGAGATGATTAATGAACAGGGCAAATGGATGTTCTGTACAGCCATCGTCTGTGTAGGACTTCAGCGTGGTACGAGCTCAACCCCTGATCTGAGCAGATTCACCTCCACGTATAACCATGCACATGAAACAACTGCATGCACTGGCACGGGGCAACCAGAGGCCAGAGAGAAGGTGCAAGCCTTTTTGGTTTCCAGCTCCTCCCTTAGCAATCAGTCACACCAGGAACATATCAAGACCTAGGCTGAGGAAAGGGTAGCCCAGAGAGCACGCATTCACTGAGCAGGACTGAGTGAAATACAGGACAGGTCTGTCAGGTCTAGTGCCATCAACCTATCAAGGTGATATTCTTTGGACCAAGCACCGCTCCTGCACACTTCCAGCTGGGTTATGTGTTTTATAAGTGAGAAAATGAGCCCTGGAAGAGGGGGAATGAACTTGACGCAGGTCCCGAAGCAGGGAGGGACAGAGCCAGGATGAGGGACAGGGCCCCCTGTGTCCACCCTTCTTATCCAGCCATTGGGCTGAAAGAATGATTTGACAAAAGGCAGATGTGCCTGGACTGTTTTTCCAACCATAACACACCAGGCACTAAATCTCTCTGCAGTCTTTGCATCTCTCCTATCCTCAGTCACAACTAAACACCATCGTTATTACTTCTACATTCAAGTATTTCCTATCAGTAAAACACAAGCTCCTTTGAACGAAGGTCAAAACCTACTGAACTACATCCCCGAGAGCTTCAGCAACCAAAGTGACTGCTGAAGACAGGAGGTAAAGGAGATTTGAAATCAAAACTGAAATGAAAACACAGAGGAAAGGAGGACAGCACTGCCAGCTCTCCTGGCTCCACTGAAGGTCTTTGATACTTCGTGTTTCCTCTACAGCTTCAGCTATTTTGTCTTGTGAGCAAAGAACTAAAGCTTCTAATCCTCATGACCACGGAGGAAAAGCTGAAAATGCAACTTCAGGGCAATCAAACAAGAAAACCTAAGAGGCAAAGAGAAAGACCCCAGAATTCATACTTAATGCGGCCCTAGGAGGTTCTGGTCTTAGTTGAAGCCTCCTGGTACAGGTATAAAATACTACTACAGCACATAACAAAAGAGCAAGCAGTCACTTGTCTGGTGATTTGTTGGCCCCTAGCATTTGAAAGCCTCTGTATGTTGATTTAGTAGGCAATCCTCAATTACGCTCCAGCTTTCCTTTCTCCTTGTATAAAACCATTCTCTAGCACCTACACCAATAACACACCAGTAGAGCTCTATAAGAGCCATCAAATCCATGACGTGGGAGGTTTGGCAGTTTTGAGATCCCTTCACTGACTTAGGGCAATAATTCATTGTTCTCTTTTCCTTTCTACTTAAACAATGGTGCCCCCCATGCCCTTTCACTGCTGTGAGCTGCACCTTCATCCTGCCTCAGCGCCACGGGCAGGAGCTGGCTCCAGCGTGACTCACTGCAAGATCTGGGGAGGGCAAAGATGGCTGCAAGATGTGGGGAGGGTAAAATTTTGGTCACAGGTAGAGCCTGACTTTTTTTTACATAGTAGGGGAGAGAGGCCAGGTAGCCAAAGCAGCTATCAGACTGTCAGCAGTGCTTAGGAGACTTGGTGAGGTGAGGGCAACACTCCCTCAACCCTCCTGCCATCCTAATCTCCAGTTATATATTCAGGGATTATTCAAAACCTGCAAGACAGGTCCCATAAATCTCTCTGTTGAAATCCAGATTTCCTGATTTCCCATCCTTTTCAGTGGCTTCCACATATTTTTTCCCATTGTAGCTTTTCCTTACTGTGAACTTTTGAGACTTCTGACATGCAGGTTGGGGACAATTCTGGCTTTGCATGGCCACAGGGGGCAGACAGAAGCAGGAAAAATACCCCTAGCATTTCTGTTTTCATCTGAGCCTACTTCAGTGTCTGGAATTTTATTCAGTTTTCTGGTGCAGGCAGGTCCAGGGGGACTCCCAATGTGTGTTATGTCTTAACAACCCACAGACCTTTCCAAGCTGAGGCTGAATTTAAACAAATCTGAGCTGGGCTTCAGACAACCCAACTGGGACAACTGGGCAAACTGTAAACTACGAATAGCATCTGTTGACTGCTTTGGACTGTTTCACAGCAAATGTTCACATAGAGTGAGATTTTTTTCCTCCTATTACTCAAGTTGAATTAGACCTTGTTCTTCAGAAACCATCGCTGTAACAAGCTGCACAACTGGAAGTTGGCAAGTTATGGAAATGCTTCTGTTGATTTCCACATTCTCAGTTCACCATGCAGCATGCTGGGCCTTTCAGTCAGAGGATGCTGTTCTGGGAGTAGCAGAGATTAATTCATCTGTTATCTTCTACCCTCATCAACTCTATCACATAACAAGTTTCTTTTCATGTTTAAATAACCCCTTGTTGCTGGTCCTAATACCACTTCCCCTCATTATGCACACAGAGGACATTTCAGTTTCACTGATTTTCCTGAAACAACAGATTTGGATTGAAGTGCAAAATACAACTCAACCACAACAATGTTAGGAATTTCCCCAAAGAATCAACCTGTGATGGCTGAAACAGATCTCCACTATGAGATATCCCAAAAGGGGGCACTTCCTAAGAGAACAGCACCTAACAGGATTTACAGGTGCTTGTGGGCCAGCTCTCTGCTTGAGCAACCTCATTTTTACACAATTTCCAATACAAGAGAAAACATTAATGCCTTCTAACACGTATATTACTCAATCAAGGTCATTCCTAGGATTGCAACTGTATCCACTAGCAGCTCAGTCAGGCTTAAACATCCTACTAGTAGAGACTGTGTCAGCCTTGACCTCTAGACAAGGTCTTTCCTCTTCTTGCTCAGCTCTACCTTCAAATCATAAAGCAAGTTTCATTATCTTCTCTGAAGAACATGAACACATCACTTTCCCTTTATTGTCCATACTGTTATCATGAGAAACTTGTCCCCAGGGTCTCATCTCTCAGATGGCATCCGCGTTCCCTTCAGCCTTGGCTCCAATTCCAGCTCTCACTGATGGTTCTGCATTTGCTCAGTAAACACACCATGCTCTGTATAATGTAAAACATGAACATCTCATACACTGATAAAATTACTTCTCTGCTTACACAGCTACTTAATTTCATTTTGCCATTGATTTGTCATTTTAAAGTTAAATAATAAACATGGATTATAGCCAGGATACTGAATGCTGCTTTCTCCCTCTCTAGTTTTTGATTTATGTGTTTGTTTATTTACTGATCTATTTAAGTACTCCCTACTGCATTTCACACATAATCTGGCAAATCCTGAGGATTTACTTTCACAATTGATTAGAGAAAAGTCAATGTTTTACAGATAGGATTAAAATGGAAAATATCTAGAAGCCTCGATGGAATCTATTTATGACAACTACTCTCTCCAATAGACTCCCCAGCCCTTAAAAATCTATGTTGTGTGCTGTCAAACACCGTGCAGATATAACCATTTCCTGCTACAGGTATTATGTCAATTAAAGAAACAGACTTGCTTGTTTGTCTGTTGTGGAAGTACCTTCTAGGCTTTTCATTCAATCAGCACATGGGAAAAGATCATTGTTTTGCCTTTGCTGGCAGTTTTCTTCTCTTCAGAATGAGATCAGACAGGGCAGAGGCAATGTTGAGGCAATCAGCACGTTTCCAATATTGTCACTTCAAGAATCTAAATTTAAAAATTCTAAAAATATCAACATGTGACAATTTGTTTTTTCCTTTTTTTCTTTTAGCTCTAAACCATGTACTATTTCCTCAGTTTTATTTCTTTTTAAATCAGTATTTAGAATTTTTTTAATGCCTTGTGACAGGGTAAACTGCTATTTGGCTTTTTGATTCTCTGTCACATGGGGGACCTGGCTTCCTTTTGATCCACTCTCACAACCAAAACCAAGTCAGTTATTCACACACAGCTCACTCCACAGTGGAATAATTTTCCAGATCATGAAATTTCAGTGCAGAGCGATGAAAAGATTAGGCTGGTGTCAGAGAGCAGACTACAGGGCAGCCTGGAGAAAAGAATTAGAACTACTCCTAATCCCTTTCTCCTGGGGCTCAGGTCCTGTTGCTGGCCTTCACTGGTGCTGCTAGATGGTAAAATCCAATTCTGTTGTACAGTGCCATCAGTGGTGTGAATTTGTAAGAGGGGCTTTGTTTTGCTGTTCTTAGTGAATTTAATGCCAAAATATGGGGGCAAAGGGAGGAGATTGTGTGCTGGGGCTGAGAAATTCTGAAAGAGAGCAAGGCATTCCTATGTTATTAGCTGACCACTGGAATTTGTAGAAGAACACTCGATATTGATTGACCTTGCCTGTTACTGAAAGGTCAAGTAAGCAGACAGGGTAAGGTGATGGGGAAGCACTGTATGTGTGTCTCAGTGCTAAAAAGTCATAGAAAGCCAGAGACTGCCAGTGCACAGAGACCCACGCAAGTCTAAGGCAATGGAAAACACCCCAATTAAGTGAAAATTACCATCCCCATTAAGTGGCAGCCATCATTGCTTAATTGCTACCCAGGGAGGTATCCTGATTAAGAGCAGATGAAGTTTAGCACATCTTCAGCAGTGGGTTATTGCTCAGATATGAAGGAAAGGGAAGAACAGGAAAACAAGAAATGCAACACCGAGGCACTGCAGTCTAAAGCTGGAGGTGTTCAGTTTTGCTAGGTAAACCAGAGCTGACCCACTGAATTGGAAGGTCTTTCTCTCCTCATGCATAAGGGTCAGGGTTTTGCAGGGACTGGGGCTGACGTGTCCCTGTTTGGCCATTTATTTGCTCCCAAGCAGGGAAGGAGCAGGAGGTGAGTTTGCCTGCTCCAGCCGGACACTTAACCCAGCCTGGGCTGGCTGCTGGCCCGTGCAGTCACACTCTGGCTCTGCTCCTCCTGCAGAGCTCGGAGCAGCTCAAAAGCACCTTTTATTCAGCTATAATCAGGCCCACTGTTCTCACTCTAAATCCTCTGGCCTCAGTGACCAGTGTGGCTTTGTCAAGATAATGCGACCGCCTTTTTTTGCTTTTTTTTTTTTTCTAACCCAGCAATTCCTCTCTCTTTGGAAAAGCTTTGACCTTTAAATGAAGGTGCATGCCAAGAAAAATCCAGAGCTTGTTATCAAGGCAATCTGTGGCACAGGCTGTGTGGTAATGTCCTCCCGAGGTGATGAATCAGATCTATCAGTGTCTAGATACTAAGGCCTTTTTTATCCTTGCAAACTCAGGGCTTTCCAAATCTTTAAGCCTGATCAGAGATAGAGCACTACAAGAGCTTACTTAAATCTCAGCAAGCAGAAAAGAGGGTGAGGGGGAGAGAGCTCACATAAAATAAAGAACACCACTTTTTAAAGATAAAACATAACTCTAGGTACTATAAAAGCCTTTAGAGAACAGAAGAGATCTTTGTCACGAATGGATCTCATTTAGTCCCATTGTTTCACTTCGTGCTTTTCAGAAAGCCAGCAATTTATCTTCCCTTTTTTTCCCCATTTTTTTTCCTCCTTTTCTGATGCCAGTTTCCATTTCATTAGGAAATGAATCACTGATGAGGTGCTAGTCCTGTCTCCCTGCAAGCAGACCTCAAAACCAGGGGAGTCAGAAAAAAACCCAACAGAGTCTTATAACCTAAAACCTGAGTTCTTTTACAAGTATGCTTTTATTTGTGTTGTGCTGTGTTATGATAGCTGTTGTTTAGTGTTTATGGCACGCAGGCTGGTAATTCTGACTCAGAATACCTATGGTTAGATACCTTCAACATGTTTTGATGCTCCAAAGGAAGAAATTTTCAAAGAGAAAAGGAAAGGGCAGAAGAATTCCTAAATTTCCACATGATTTCCCCTGTGGGTGCTGTGAGCTGAACCTTCTTTTTTCAACCACATTGCTGGAACACTGTAACCATGCCCCTGAAAGCCTTAGAGGGATCTCTCATTTTCACAGTTGGTGTACTGCACACACATTTGTTCATGGAGTTATATGCCCAGACAAGGGGACAATCACATTTCTGTAGCTTGAGTACCCCTGTGATGAGGCATAATGCTGTCGTGGGTTTTGCACAGAGAAGCAAACCCCCAGAAAAGCCATGTCAGCTTGAGTCTGACCTTTCATTCCACAATGATGCAGATCAGGGTATTTTCTATGCAACACTGCTGCACGCTGAGCAACACAAGTTGTCAGATACAGTACAGTCTGCTCCCAAACATCCTTAATCTGATGATCCCTGAAAAGCAAAGTCCTGGCCCACACAGAGGTTCATTTGGCTACTTCAGGTCCTCCACAGTGACAGAGGAAGGGAGGGGACGTTGCTTTCTTGTCCTCTGCACAAACTCATCCAACACGCAGATGGAACTGGTGTGACACACAAACCAAACTGTTGCCAGAAATGCCCATCTTGGAGCTTGAAAAATGTCTTGATTTTTCCCAGAAACATCAGTCTAGCAAAATTCATTTCTCCCTACCAACTGAGTCCCTCTTATATCCTCTGACACCACTCCTACATGACTATCACTGTGCTGCACGAGTCTGCACAGCCTCCAGCTACATTTTTGTGACATTCCAGTTGGATAACCACAAAAGAAAACAAATGCATTTAGATTTGCAGAATCTTGTCCCTCAGCTTTATAAGGGTAAGATATACAATGCACACATTCATTTTATACAGGTTCTAAGTGACTAATCTAATGTGTCCTCCATTAAGAGGGCATGTAGCATTTTGCAGAAACGTGTTGGATTGACCCACTTGTGAGATGTGCATGAGCAGGACACATCACTTCACACACGCCATCAAAAACCTTTAGAATTGTACTGGGAGGTTGATCAAACTCCTGCACAGCCACAGTTCCCACGAGGGCTTCTTATCTTGAAGATCCAGATTTCCTAAAGAGCAGCCTGATTTTCAGAAGAGCCACAACTCCAGCAGCTTTCTGAGTCTCCCTTCCCCTTTTTCTCCAAAAGCAATGCATGTGCTGTGTGACTTCTATTCATTCCTGCATCTGTTCCTACAAACAGCTTAGAATCTTATAGAATCATAGAATCATAGAATCATTATGGTTGGAAGGGACCTTCAGGGTCATCAAGTCCAACCTTTATCCCATCATATTCCTAACCATTAGACCATTAGACCATGGCCTCAAGTGCCTCATCAACCCATTTTTTGAACACTAATCTTAATAGAGAATGCATAGCCACATCAAAAGCAACACCAAGAACCTGATAATGTGATGGACACAGAATGAACACCTCAGGTGCTTACAGTCAAAGGCATGAGTTCAGGGATAGCAACACCAGCAGTCAGGAGCCTGCTTACAAACACACAGTATGGAAGAATGGGCAAACGACAGGTACCACCAAACCCTGAACAGGGTAGCCCAGCAATGGTGAACCATTCCAAATTGGCCAAACTGCTTCATTTCTCCCAGTGCCTCCTGTCAGATTCGGCTCATCACCCCTAGGAGAAAGCCTTCTTCCCATGAGGTAGGTAAAAATCTGAGGTCATGGTGCAGTCCTGGTTATCCACAGCTATCAGGTCACAGAACAAAATCCACAAAGTCAGTCCTAGAACCGAACACTATCCCACCTTCTGCTTCTCAAAAGTGCTTTAGCTTTGCAAATTGTGCTTCTTTCTTGCTTGTTCTACAGTGAATTAGTTTGTATCTCAAAACTACTTGTAACTAAGCAAACCTATTATGTTGATTTTAATGGTGCATTGGTTCTTTGCACTCCCTGTCTGTCTCCGTCTTCCTGCTGGCCTTTTTTTTTTGCTCTTATTAAAGCATTTCCAGGTCAGAGACTGTCCTTTTTGTATTCTTGGTTGTGTTGGGTTTTTTCCCCCTCTGTATTTTCTGTATATCTGCATTTGTATAACTCAGTGCAGACAGTTTTCAGTACTGGGTTTGAACATTTTTCCTTGTGGCCGGTTTTGTTTCCTCTCTTTCTGTTTTCTCTTCTTTATGCTGGAGAAAAGGAGGAAACCTCAAATGAGCTGTGCATCAGCCCATTTATTAAGTGAAGTACCTTTCCATGCCGTAATTACCATTGCCTAAGCTATACCCAAGCACAGCAAATCATTTTTATTCCTGTATGCTCTGCAACTCAGAGAAAGAAGCCCCAGTCATAGATAGACAGCATATGAATGGCCAGAAAAATCCCAGGTTGTGTACAGATCATTTATAACGTAGCCAGCCCACTGTTTGCAGAGGGCTTTATCCACTAAACATCTCATAAATCATTGACTTCCTTTAAGAAGATAACAATAATTTTTAAGAGGTAAGTGGGATTGGTTTGGATCATAACATTCTCCCTCTAGGGCTGGGAGTTGAAAGTTTTAATTTTCTTTCATCAATCTAAGTCATTACCGAAGGCTGGAGTGTGATGTTTGACTTTCACTACTGGAAACTTCAGCTAAGGCAAGATCTGAACACCCTCCACAGGGGTCTCGAGTGATGCTACCACACTTGTTCAGAAATTTGTATCATAAGATGACTGCCTGTGAGCAGAGTATTATAGCCCTGCACCAAGCCCACCGCGGGATCAAGGTCTAAAGACACCAGCAACAGAACCCCGTGACTTCCTTCTTGTCATGGGTTTACAGGTAAAGAGAAGGGGACAGGGAGATATCCTGTTTGTGATCAGGACTTCCTGAACAGGTCTATGTGTACAGGCATTACAGAGCACAGCCATAGCAAGTTCAGCATCATTTTGGTACCACTGAATTCCCTGTCCATGTTCTGTAGAGTTGATTTGTGCAGGGAACATATCTGGGGCTTCAATACGGCTGACAATCCAAGCTATTCCTCCAAACTAGCTCACTGACATTTGGGAGCCTCAACAGTTGTTTTAAATCTTTCAAATCTAGGCAGAAAAATAAAATATGGCCTCATAAACTCAGCTGTACAGTACTCAGGGAGGGGGGGTTCCTCCTCTGTAACAGCAGCTGACAGTTACACTTACTGTCCCATGGTATGACAAGTTTGTGGCAGTGTATGGTTGTCTCCCCCATCAATCCAGGACTTCATGCATCTGAATCCCACTTTCTCTTTGTTGTTTCTTGGCTCTGGGGCAGAAGTGGGCTTTTTCATTACATTTATGTAACAGAGGACCCTGGAATCCTTGCTTGCAGTTTATGGCTGATGCTCTGATGTGCCACCAATTCCAACCATGACAACTACAACAGAAATAAGCGCAGCCCTGAGCTAAGTGTTTGTTTTTCAATTAATCTAGTGGGTTTGTTTTTTCAAAAACTGTACACCCATTTAATATTTTTCCAAAATGTGCTAATTATTTAAAATAATTTGCTGAGTAATTTGTATGCCTAATTTTCAGGCCATGCATTGTTTCTTTGTCATTTTTTATTGGTTTTAGTCAGTTGTAATTATTCTTTGTATTCCTATCAAGAACAGAGGATCCTTCTCCCTTATGAGGAAAGGCTGAGGAAGCTGGGCCTCTTTAGCTTGGAGAAAAGGAGACTGAGGGGTGACCTCATCCATGGTTACAAATATGTAAAGGGTGAGGGGCAGGACGATGGAGCCAAGCCTTTTACAGTGCTGACCAATGATAGGACAAGGGGCAATGGATGCAAACTGGAGCACAGGAGGTTCCATGTGAATCTCAGGAAGAACTTCTTTCCTGTGAGAGTGCCAGAGCACTGGACCAGGCTGCCCAGAGAGGTTGTGGAGTCTCCTTCACTGGAGACATTCAAACCCCACCTGGATGTGTTCCTGTGTGATGGACTCTAGGTGACCCTGCTCTGGCAGGGGGGTTGGACTGGATGATCCTTCGAGGTCCCTTCCAACCATAGAATTGTGTGATTCTGTGTGATTTTGATTCTTCTGATAGGAGCTGTGCAAAAAATGAGATACTGAATGTTCCCTATAGTCCACAACCACATAAAAAAAATAGAACAAGACTGAGACAAGGAGAAAGAAGTAAATGGGGAAGCTGATTAGACACAAGTGGGAAAGAAAAGTATTACAGAGCCACCAATGATCAGTGCTTGATCGTGGCTTACCTGGAGTTCCTGAGTGTTTTAGAGGAAACCTGGAAGGAGGAAGTTCAGCATAGTGGGATGCTCCGAGCTTGAAGCATGTCAGCTTTGAGTTTTCTTGCAGTATGCTTCACATCTTCAACCTGAAAAAGATGGTGCCGTATTAGATTTTCACACAACAAAGCAACTTGGAGCAGACAATGTTAGAAACTTATTTACTAACAATTTTACATCCTGGCAACAGGTTGTTGATGAGACATTGTACCAGCTATGCTGAGAATGGCTTCTGCAGGCAAGAGGAAAATCAGGGCACCAAGTTCATTGTGTTCTGAATCCACCTACCAGCACTGCCAAAGACAGCCCTGCTTTCAGTACCAGATTTAGGGAGGTTTTTCAAATAACATATTTCCTATGGGCCACAGAAGGCAACTGGAGTGACAGACTGCAGGTGAGTGCATGCAATGAGCAAATCAGTCAGGTCCAAATCACCTTTCCCAGCCTCAAAACAAGATCCGCTTTTTCTGGATCCTTGCAGATAGTGAACTTGCTCGCAACGTGCCTGAGAATGGAAATACAGATGTGACAAAAGGAGACTCCAGCACTGCAGAATCATGACCGTGCAGCAGTACTGCAGGGTTGCAGGGCTTAGAGGAGGGATTGAATTGCAATGGACTTAACTTTCCTAGCTACTGCTTAATTAAAAATTTCAGCACCCTATTGAGGATGCAGAATTGAGCTATAGTTCAACAGAAGTATCACACAGTATTTAAATAAAATGTATTTCGATAAAAGGTAATTCAATTTAAAGAAGAAATTTTTTAAAGGTATGGATGTACTTTACAGAGTCATTGGTTCTACTCTTACAAACTGATAATGTGCTCTCTAAAATCTAATACCAACCTATAATGTTTTAAGAGGAGCATATTATACTTAGCTGCTTACCTAGACTTCCTTGTAAATTAAACTGAAGCCCTCAGCAATACTTATCATGCTTTCGTTCTTTCCTCTCTAATTATACTGTGGCACTAATTATCCTATGGGCAGAGACAGTCCATAGATTGCTGCTGCTTCAAACACTCAACCACTGCTCCTGCTACTCACTCCTACCTTATGAACATTTTCATTCAGTAAAACAAAAACAAAAAACCCACCAATAAAAAAAGCAAGACTGCCCTAAGTTTCCTCCTTTTCTACAAGTTTTCTGTCTCTCCAGTTTTTACCTGCTTGCTACCACTACTGACTCCCAAAGTCTGATTCATGTTTATCCTCGATCTACAGCACTTCTCTAGATTTTAAGTGGTACTTGTGCTCTAAAAGGCATGGCTGTTTCCTGAATAATATGACTAAAATTGTTAGGATCTTTTCCTGTATCCTGCATGTGGATGAGGGGTCTACCTCCAGTAATCCCATCTGGAGCAATTTAACAGCAGTTGTCAATAGTGTAACCATGAATTTTTTCATTTGAGAAAATGATTGTAAAATTGGATCATCATAAAGCACATTTCAGTGAAAACACTGGCTTTTTTTTTTTTAAGTATAAGCTCAATAAATGATGTTTCTAGTGTTAAATCATGCAATGTTAACTTATTGCTAATGGCACAAACGTATGCTCACTTCACAAAATCTACTACATTAAGACCCTCTAAAGAGAGACAAAAAGGGATCTTAACAAATTTTTCAATTCATCAACTCACCATGGAGTCAACTTAAAGCATTGATTAATAGGACTCTTGCTATTCTAGTTGAACCTGTAAGTAGCTTAATAAGACATAAAATATTCTGCTCAGGGTTTTCAGTTTAATACTTTTTTATTGATTTTTTTTGCAAGAAAATACAATAACATTGTGCATTTAAAGCAGTCTGTGCAGGGCCTGGATGTCACACAGGCACATGAAAAGTAACACTCATTCATTTTGCATGTGTCACCAATCCGCGCGACCTTTAAACTGTTATTCAGCAAGAAAATTAAATATCTAGCAAAAAGCTTTGAAAGAACAATTCATTAGAGTACCTAGTACGTGCTACACGTTGCATCAAGTCACACGATGCACACATCTAATGGGAAGCTGTTGACATCTTTTAATGCCAGTGATGAGCACACCGGTCCCTTTGGCGGTGAGGGGGTTACCCTGCCCTACATGCACAGAATGTAGCTGGGCATTTATGAGCCTCATGAGAAAATAAAGAAGTCAAGTGACTTCACCAGGGTCATCCACTCTTTGTAACCACCTATATGGCACTCACAGCCATAGTGTCTCTGTACGGATTTCATTCCTGTTTCTCTGCAGCCCCAGGTTGTACAATAGACCCATCATCTTCCCACCATCAGCCCTCTCCTCACCCCAGGGCAGTCCAACACCCCTACTTTCAACCTGTGCTTTAAGCACAAGGCTTCCTTTTGCCCTGCTGAGACCAGCCTCCTTGGAGCTCCTTCTCCCAAACACGGTGGAATAACTGTGTCTTCCTCAGCCTGAATCCACGTGTTCAAGTGCTTCTGTTTGCTTGAGTTCTGCTGGCGAGGACAAACTGCTCCGCTCACCTCAAAGCCATCAACCACTCCTGCCTGTCCTCACAGCAAGCTAGGAGTGATGCTACCTCCATCTGTCATGGTGTCCATGCCATGTGGTTCTAAAGTCGTTGCACAGGGCAAGAGAAGCAGCTGCCTGGAGCACAGCACAGCTTGATGGGCAGCCAGGTTATTTTTGTTCTCTATTTTACTTCACTTTGTTTTTCACATGTCTTGCCTAGAGCAAAAGGCCTAGAGTCACCACCACTGGGAACCCACATCACCACACAGGGATCTCCTCCTAGAGTCAGAGCATAGGGCAGGTTTCAGACATGCTTATAACCTGAACCAGACTGTCCTCCCCCTGTCCAACAGTGACCCCTTTGTGACATTGCTCAGTAACAAGCATAGGCTTCGGGGGGAGGGGGATTGTAATCATTAAATTGTAAATCCCTTTAAATGCAAAGATCAAAGGGAAAGTTTCAATCCAATGACACATAATTAAAAATGCAGACGTGAACGGCTTTGATTCATGAATGCTTATGCACTTTTAAATTGTTGCCAGGGAGATCAGGGCATGAGAAAATTAAAAACCATTACGCTTCAAAAGGATAAATGATTTTCACAGCTTTCTAACATTATTTCCTGTTGCACAGATTTTTGTGTGTTTTAACATTTCCCCCGCCCTGCCTGGGCAGATTAGTTCTGAAAAATGTTTTCCAGAAAATGTTCAGGATTCAATGAGATTAAAAGCAGATTAGTGAACTTGTTGGATCGAGAGTTCCCATTGGTACTTAATGGGAAACGCTCAGGGGCAGGTAAAGAGGAACCCCACTGCACACATTTTACCCTGTGTTTTAATTTAAAGAGCTGTGACCTTTTAATTTATTATTCTTTTTCTAACTGAGCTGGTACAATACAATGTGGTATAGGCCATAGGCCAAATCTCCCTGAAGTTAAAGGAAATATTCCCATGACTGTAGTGGTTTCAATCTGTTTGTTTAACATTTTGCACTTGTAAAAGTCAAAGCACTTAACTGAGAGGAAAAGGCTGCTTCCTATTTCACAAATACAAAAATTGAGACATACAAAGTGGACAGACATAGTGGTTGAGAATTGTATCACAGATGTTAGACTAAATCCAGGGCTATTGAGTACAGCAAATGCTCCCACTTCGGATCCACGCCATCTCAGATCTGCCTTGCTTCAACACCCAACTTTAACACTCCCAACTGGCACTTTAGACACGTAAGTGCTTTAAAATAATCTGAATCTTAGCAAAGACAATGTTACTTCATATTTGCAAGTGTTTAGAAGTTAATTTCTTGGACACAAATGCATTGCTGAAATGCAGCTGTGAGCTGGTGGTTTGCAATGAACTCATGGGCAGCGTTTTTGTTAGTGGCCTGATAGCACAGGTGGAAACAAGGAAATCTTCAGTGCTGAACTCACCTTGCTTCTTAACCACTGACCACATGAAGGGTGAGGAAGACAAGGTAAAATCTTGAAACCTATNCCAACCCTAGAATTCTGTGATTCTGTGATTCTGTGAATACAGTACAACACATCTCATCTGCAAACACCTACCTATGTAACTCTGGACGTCTTCACATACATCATCATGGACATGGTTTTGGTTTGTATGTCTGAAGTTACATAGTGTGAATCCCACTATTCAAAAGGTGAACCTGTGGGATCAAGGAGTAGATACAGCCCCAGAGGCAAAGCAGCTCTAAATACACCAGAAATCACCAGAAATGCACCATTCTGTGCGTGTGCCTTGGAAATTCAGGACTCTATTTATGTTTTTATTAAAAGTGCAGCTGAATAATGTCCACATCAGGCTGTCTTGCTCCTCACTCTTCTGGGACATTTTTCAGCTGCCAGTCAAGCCAACCCTCACAAAATTTCCTCTAAGGGGGAAAAGCCAGAGACAAGTAGCTGCAGCCTAACAGAGCGCTGAACAGTTCAGCAGGCATTTGTTACGGTGAAAGCAAAAACCTTTTGTATTTACTTTTGAACATATGAATCAGACATTGTTTGTTTGAGACTATTCTGACAAGTGTCTCCACAGTGGCAGCCGTCCCAAAAAAGCACTGATGTCTGCCTCTGTTATCCACTGCATTCACTGAGACAGTTCCAGGAATAAGATGCCCCACATTAACATGTCTAATATATCACCCCTTTTTGCTATTTATTATCTCTGAGTAGCAAATAAGACATGATGAATTTATCTTTCTTTCAGTCGGGGGTTGTTCAAGAACATGTTAGTATTATTCTTTCTTTACAGTTATTGGATCAATAACGTTGCCACATAATTCTTATTCTGCAGATTTCAGCCCAAAGAAGATTTTTTAGTCTCAGTTTCTTTGTGGCACAGACCATAACAATTAATCCATTTACTGCAAGGCTTGGATCAGTAACTCGCATTTGACTAATGTAAAAGCATCTGGTATTGACTTGAGGACTACATGAAGCAGGGAAGCAGTTTATGCTATTTTTTTTAACTGCTTTATTTTTTGTGTGAATCTGGGGCTTTCTCCACTAACGCTCATGTCCCCATCAGCATTTTCTCTGTGCATAAACAAAACTCTTCATATTCAAGCATCTGGATCCTCTAGTATTTCTGGCTTTTGAACATAATCTTTTTCCACACATAGCCCTGCAGAATGCTGTCCTGTCTTAAGGGAGCAGGAGACCAACTCTGCAGGTTTAAATGAGCTCTCATTCATTACTGTCAACTTACATCACCTGCTCAGCCTTAAACCTGGCACCATTGGAAGAGCAGGATGACAATGCTGGCTAGTGAGGGCTCTGAACTGAGAGATGCCCCCTCCCAGCCCCCCATGTGAATACTCAGACCTATCCAAACTCTCCCAGGGAAGGAGCTGATCATACTCTATACCAGGAGAATTACCTGGCCCAGTTTATGGCTCCTCTGAAGTTCCTAGACCCATATGCACTAAGTCTTTGGTTTAAAGGAATTCACTTACACAAAGACAAGGTACCAAATATTTCATCACTCTCTCCTCAAGCTTTTTGGCAAGCAGCTATATTGTTCTGCTTGGCACTCCAGAGGTGCCTAATGAAGTCCAAGAATCTCCTCTGAGCATTTGTATTGTGTTTCTGCAGCAGCCCACCAAGCATAAGGTTTGTTCTCCTTGTAGTCAGCCATCATGGTACACAGTGCCCAGCACTTCAGGGATTTGCTGCAATGATGTCCAATCTTATGCCTAGCTGGGACAGTGCACAACTATGAAGGCTTCCTCCCACTCTATTTTCTGCTGTAAAACCTGCTCTTTTTCTCTGGCTATATTTGTCAGCTGCTCTATTGTGAGATCAGATCTGGGATTAGAGTTCTCTGCCATTCACTGCATTTCTTTATCCCACTTGTCAAAACAGAATCAGTATTTCAGTACCACAATGACACCTTAATATAACTGTAGATCAGGTTATGCCTGACCTACAGACACAAAGAGGAGATGGAACAAGTAGCTCTCTTCTGCACTGCCCTGAGCTGTGCAGATGCCATTTGACTCTCCTTCCTCTCAGATGTGATGTACACATGGGAGAAGGTGAACAGCAAGACTTACTTTGTCCCTCAGTACATCTGAAGTACACGGCTGAGGCTGGGAAAAGTGTGAAGGGAGGAGTCACAGCAATCCCAATTCTCTCCAGCGTGGTACTCCTGCAACTCCAATTTCTGTTGATCTCAGCACTGAGCACTAATGTTCCAGAAGCATGTGTGCTGCCTGCGGACTGGCTGGCCAAAACAGGCAAGGCAGGTTCCAATAAACAGATGCAAGATCAGCTTCCTAAATCATGAATCTCTGCTCAGCCACCATGCCAAATACTGAACTATTCCGTTTCATCCCCATGGTCAAAATCTGACTCTTACCAGGACTAATAACAGATGCCAGGCAAGAACAGCTGTTCTGATTTCCAGCACGCGTGAAAGCAGGGGCAGCAGGAAATCTCACAGCTCAACAAAATCCTTTGCTGGTTGCTTTTATTTATGCACTTTCATTTCAGTCACAAAACAATGAACTGGCATTCAAACATTTAGGCCTGTTTCAGAGCCTGGTGGTGTGACTTCCTTGCTCAACTCACACTCATTCTGGACTCAGGAATGATTAGGCTTGTCCCAGTGATTGTGATTAGACAAGTCCAAGCTCACTGCAAGTCCAGGAAAAGCAAGAAAATGAAACTAACAAATCCAAATGGTGTTTATCAGGAATACATTTTATAAACTCCTTGACTGTTTGCAGCAGCTCCAATTTGCCATGCTTAATTTGCTTTGTAGGACAAAGAGCACCCTCGTTTCTGACAGTCTCTGGTTTATCAGCACACTGTGGGAGATACTATTTTAAAACAGACAGGTACCCAGATTGCTAACATTCTCTTTTATTTTTTAAGACACCTTCATATTTGAAGCAATTCTCTTCCTTAACGCTCTCAGCCTCACCAGGGCTAGGACCATTACAAAGGGGAAGATGAAGAGGATATCCTCATCCAGAGATAAAACAGCTGCCAGCTGTCTTTTCTGCCCCATTGGAAATTACATTAAAGGTTGAGAGTATCTCTTCTCACCTCCTGGAGTAGCTGGTGAATGAGTGCTGTCTGTGTCACAAAAGGCTCCCAATGCACTCTTCTGTGCACTTTTCAAAATAAATCAGTGTTCTCCATGTTCTGCAGGTCTCCTTTACTGAACAGCTACTTAGCAATACGCTTCCTCTGCTCAGCTTGTCCTTGAGTTGGAGTGGTTGTTTTATACGAGGACAGAGAATATGTTATAGACATGTTTTTCAGAAAAGCTGAGCTCCTACAAGTTCAACATCACTGCACTGGGACTCAAGAGATTTGCATTCATCTTCTGAGTCCAGCACTGACTGGATGACCTCAGCTTCACCACCCTTAAGATAGTGATGAGAATCATCAATAGCTACTTGTGTCAAACACACAAAAGCTGAGGGTGAGCGGTGCTGAAGAACGGTGAGGCGTGATTACTAATAGCTTGCATGATTATTCCCAAACACGTGCAATCTCATAATATTGCCTTCATTTGGAATAACACTGCCTCAAAACACTGAGAGGAAAAACACTGTTTTGCTCTAGTGTTTTATTGCTAACTGGAAGGGGAGATACAAGCAGAGTATTTGCATTGCCCTGGCGGACAAACAAAATCCCCACGTCCCGCAGGTAATTACCATCTCCTAATTGGGTTTGAAAACAGGAGATTTGAGTCTGGATGCATGGAGTTTGCACCAAAATGAACAATTACTTGTCTGAGGGATTCAGTGGTTTCAAAACACACCAGGTAGAAACTGACACTGAGGCTGAACTGAGGCTTTACCTGTGAGTGAGACCTTACTGCCCTCTACAACTGCCTAAAAGGAGGTTGTAGTGAGGCTGGGGTTGGTCTCTTCTCCCAAATTGCTGATGACAGGACGAGAGGAAATGGTCTCAAGTTCCCTCAGGGGAAGTTTAGGTTGGAGATTAGGAAGAAGTTCTGCACTGAGAGGGTGGTTGGGCACTGGAATGGGCTGCCCAGGGAGGTGGTGGAGTCACCGTCCCTGGGGGTGTTCAAAAAAGGGGTTGATGAGGCACTTGAGGCCATGGTCTGATGGTCTGATGGTCAGGAATATGGTGGAATAAAGGTTGGACTTGATGACCCTGGAGGTCCCTTCCAACCAGAATGATTCTATGATTCTATGAGTGTGCAGGTGGTCCTCACCAACCTCCTCTAACAAGCTGATTGCTTTTACTCGCTGGAATCAGAACCCACGCTCACCTCTATTGCCATTTTCATCTGCCACTCTAGGCTCATTACATCAGTTTAACTAATATGAAAATTAAAATTGATAGCCAAATTAAGCACTTGGAAGATAGTCACTGTCCCTGCATAACTCTGGCATGTCATCGTTGTAACAAACCCCAGTAACAACCTGTGCTTTCCAGGCCAGCCCTGACCCAGCCCCAGACACCTCTTTCCTGCCACCATCCCCAGTCTGGCCCTCGTGTCTGTCAGACAGTGCTCCCCATCCCTCCCTGTGGAGTTCACTCATCACACCACTCTGCAGCAGGCAAATCTGAGAACTATTGAGGAGTTGTGACAGGCTGGTGCCCTTCCTTGCTGTGCAAAGATTTCATAGCATGGCTTACAATGCAGAGATCAAAAATAGACACAGGCTTGCTGAATACCAACACAGACCTCTTCAAACAGCCACATTTTCTGCCAACAGACTGTCAAAGTCCTGCTCCTGATACAGGAGAAAAGGAAACCCTCTGAACCTGTCTGTGACCTTGGGGTTTCATTTCTCTGAGGCCTGGTTCACAAAATGCCTACTTTGCCAATCCAGATGCCCCATTACTCAGAGCTTCTGTAACACTCTGAAGGCACAAGTCTTATCCCAGAGTTAAAACACTATGACAAACAGGGTTCTGTTATCTTCCAGCCTTCCCTCAACTCAGCAGCACCCTGTTATTTGCACCAACATCATTGTGACAATAAACTCTCAGCTAGATCATCAGCAATGTCCAAACTTTCCACCCCTGGCACACAGCATAAAACTCACCTACTTGAAAGGAGCTGGCAGAATTAGAATTATCCTCTGTATTCTCCATTACCAAGGCACCAGACACACATTTTACAAACATCCTTTCAGCGAGGGAGTGTGTCAGTTCGCTGATACAATAATCCACATAAATCTGTAAAACTCTTTCACTGACTTTGTTGATAGGGAACAAAACTCACTGTTAAGCACACTCAGCCCTCATTTCCCCAGTGCAGCTTATCTGGAGTTGCCTTGTAGAGTGGATGTTGTGATTTTATGCTGGTGTATCCAATTTTATATTGATACCTGCTGTGTATGAGTGGAGCTGTAACTGTTTTGTGCCCGAGAGCTATCCTTACTATGCACTAACTATGCTGTTACTACCTCCATCATATACTTATAAATGGTTCCAAGCAGCGAAATAACATCTGTATTGATCTAAAGAACATTTTATTGATTAAAGACTGCAGAAGAAACCATATGAAATGCAGGCCCATTATTTAACAATGTCTTTCCAGTACCTGTGTTGGAAATATAGGAACACGAGGCTGTTAAATTTTTTATCAAATGGCTCCCACTGAGATTGCTGCAATGATGCGAAGTCAAATCACTCAGCTTCGGGTTCCCCTCCCCCTTCTATTCTCTTCTAAAGGGGGAAAGGAAAGATCTACAGATGAAAAATGCTTCTGGATATTGACATTAAAAGGATAAGACTATGAAATTACATCTCCATACTTGCTACTGCAAGATGGTGCACAGGTCTAGGATGGAGCAACCTTTTGGGGAGGACAGCTTACACACATCTCCATTGGCCTGCACTTTTACAGCTTTTCATGTGTTTAATGTCAAATTAAAAAGATATTGTGCCATGTTGAAGGGCCATCCATCTTCAAGGCCTTATACTTATTCTTGCAGATAGAGGAGGGGGATTTGGAAGAGAGTCCACTGGCAAACGTAGCTGAGTGTTTTCAGGTACAGCACGGAGCAGGAGAAACCTGGCACCCAGGCACAGGAGATCAGCACAAGGCTGCCTTCTGGCAGCAGCTGACAACTTACCATACCTTTCAGTTCACATCTTACATTCCTGTTTAGTTCCTGAAATTCAGAAAACACCAACTGACACATCTGCCAGGAAATAGGAAATGTAAATAAAACCCAACAGCCACTTAGGAAATCCAAATTCAAAGGTTTTCAGACTCAATCTCCACGCAGCTCTGAATTCTCCAAGATTGTGGGAGTCTGTTCTTGTATGAGAAATCCAGTATCAATTGTTTTATCATTGATGTTGTGTTGTGAGAGGAAAGATACCACAAGGAGGTGATGAAAATCTAAGTCAGGAAATAGGGTGAAATCAATGCTTGGGGGACAAAGGAAAGAACGTGTTATGATCCAGGATTCTGACATTACTCAGTGAAGGTTTGGTGAGCTATTATGTTACAGACACATTTTGAATATTTCTAGTTATATTTACTGTAAGCAGAGAAAAACCCAGTGATCTGGTATCACAGGAATGCTAATACAGATTCTGTTATATATTAAAATCACCTGGAAGAGAAACCCAGTCATTGTACAGGAACCTGAGGAATGAAAGTCTTTGTAAAATCCATAGTCAGTTCCATGAAGTCAACTTCCCTTTTTGTTTTTTTGTTTGCTTGTTTTTTCCTATCTCCTTCCTATAGTCTTTGAAACTTTTCTCTATTGAAGAAATGAAGATGAATTACACTAGACAGAGTGAACACAAGCTAGACAGTCACCTGAAAAAACTATTTTCTGTTCTGGCATTTTTCTACACCAGAAATCAATACTACCTATCAAATGATATCTTCTAAAATACCTCTTCCCAGGCTGAGACAGTGGAAGCCAGTGCTGGAGCACACAGCAGGTAAAAGGAAAGGACCTGAACTGCAGCAACTCTACCTCCAAAGACTCATTATGGCCCTTGGTAAGTCTCTTCATATCTCTTTCCATACCAGCATTGTGGATTTAATTCAGAATAAGAGACTCTGTCCTAACTTTGTTAGGAGGCCTGTTTTGAAGATTTAAAGTATTACAAAAATATTATTACCAGGGCTAGGAAGAAATTTGTTTTCCCAGGCTGTACATTGTCATTTTAAATCTTATCCCAAAGCACAGAAAAATAGTTGGGGTTTTGGTTTTTTTTAATCCACATACCTATTTAGCCTTTCCTGCACACACCCTTCCCAGTTCTCGTTTGTGTTAATAACCATACTGTACATTTTTTAAAATTATCTTTTTCAGCCAGTTTTTGTAAGCCATGTAATTTAAATTCTTTTTGTAATAGTTTCATATTGATGTTTTCAGGAAATAAACACACTTCATCAAAATTACTTCCCAGACAGCACTTATAAACTAATGCATCCTTGCAGCTACCAACCCTCCCGCCCACCCCCACTTTTTCAGGATAATAAATGGTAGGGAACACTTTTAGAAGGCATTTTGTCCTTTAGGAATAATAGCATATGAAACTGGAATTTTAAGAACACTTTGTTCTATGTGTGAAAAAACATTTGGTGATTTGTAAGGATAACAATAGTCTGAGCACTCTCTCCAGTGATGGGTTGAGTGTACAGCCTGCATTCAATCCGGACAACTCCTCGGGGGAAGCTGGAGATCCATTTCTGATTGAGGCACTGAATTAGGACCCAGATCAGGTGGCTGTAGTTCCTATATAGACCTCAGATACTCTAAGTCATTTTGAACAAACCTTTTTCCACCTTTCTCTAACTGTGACAGAGGGATAACAATGCATCTGTCTCTACTTTGTCTTCTATAATGGAATTGGGTTCTTGGAGACTCTTGGTTTCTGGGGTACATATGGTATTCACTACAAGAAGTTTTATATAGATCAAATTTGGGGCAAGCCTGGCAGGTAACGCTGCAGACTGAATGTGGGATCCATGAACTTTGAAAAAAGGCTGAATGACAGTGTGTGTTTTAGCCCCAGCAATTCTGCCCCAGAAAGTTCACTGCTCAACCCAAGTTACAGCCTCAGCTGCTCCTGCAATGGCTGAATCCACCAGAGGACTCAGAGGGAAGAAGCTGGAGGTTAAAGTCTTTTAGTCATGTGCAGCCACCAAGGGAATGGTTGAGTCTAGTAGTGAGAATGCAATAAAACTGTGGAGATTCACCTAACTAAAACAGAGCAGAGGTGTATCTACAGCCAGACAGAAGGTCTTCCACCTTGTGCCTCTCCTTGTAATGTTTCAAGGACCTGGAAATCAAAATTGGAGCCAAGGACAGTGCTGAAATGCACTCTGGTTATGCAGCCTGGCAAAGATGCAGGCAAGCCCCTTAGGGATGTTTAGACAATTTAATGGTGGAGGGTAATACAAATGGTGTGCTCGGAGCATTTACAAAAACTGATTCTCTCTCACTGCTTTGCTACTGGAAGGAAATGATTTTTCAGTTAGGTACAGTTCATTAACTGCTCCCATTGAATGGTTCTTATTTTAATTTCTTTGATCTAATTCAGACAGGTTTTTTCTATTTCAACATTCAGCCAGAGAGACAGATTTGGCTTAGTTAATGAAATAAATAGCTAATTTACATTAATGATTATTACAGGACACCTCGAAACATTCAAACAGTCCAATCACTCAAGAGGCTGAACATTTTAATCTCATCTCTTAGAATAGAAATGCTGCCTCATGCAATGGGAAAGCTAATGGCCCACTTCTCTGAAAAGAGCTTTGAAACACCTCAATCAAAACACACAAATGCATGTTTTGGAAGAGGAACTATGAGGACATTTAATGAACACGCAGAGGTTCAGCAGAACCATGTCAAGGCTCTGCAGTGGCTCGAGATAGGAAAGGCAATTTCCAATCTGGCCTCAGGTCCTCTGAGAACTTCCAGTAGTCAGGACCTAGAGGCCCACATCTGGAAATCTCAGCAACGGGTTCCAAGTGTTTCCAAATCCGAGATCTGTGGCACTCGAATGTAACAGGCTGAAGTGAAGACAGCTTTGGAAAGAGCCTGAGCCCTTCCTTAACTTAGATGTAACTCAGTGTTTTATCAGAAAGGTATTAGCTGTGCAGTGTATGTGCTCACAGGATCCAGAGGGATCTTGTGTCATTTTCCTGTCTTCTTTGGATTTGAACAGTTTGTAAGAAAAATTAGCTGCATTGCCAGAGGAAGCAGACTCCAGAGTGGAATAAAATGTTCACACATTTGAGGAACAAATATATTAGTGATATTTACTCTCGTCCCACACTACATACCAAGTATGGCCCCACACAGAGCTGAATGATGGATGAAAGTCCTCTGGCTGTGACAGCGATTACTGGGTAAGAAAGAGGCAGCAATCACAGCCGTGCCCATGTTTTTCTTCTTTTTCACTTGAAGGGTCAAAATCTCTGAACCAAACTTAGACCAGCGTTGCCATGCATCAGATGTAATAAATTGAGGGTTTCTATTAACTAAACAGAAGTTAGCTGCATAAAAAGCAAGTAGCAGCTATTTTTATCTTTCGTGTCTCCTGATGCTTCCTCATGATTGAAAGGCAACTTTAAAAACTTTGTACTAGAAAACATTGAGGGTGTACTCTTACTTCTCCTGATCCAGAGGGGCGCAGGTTAGTACAAACACAGGAAACCCCAGGAATCCCAAGGCAAACTTGGTGCTTTGCCGTTGTTCATCACAGAAGGGTCACGGTTACACAACAGAACAAAGCCAAAACAAGCAAAGCTGACCAGGGACAACGTGTGCCACTACAAAGAGAGAAAACACCAACATTTCAATTCCAGCTTTCTGGCACAAGCCTGACACTGCTTTGGTTCAATTTTCTATAATAGAGGCAGACTGGCCCTGAAAGGGCAACAGTAACAAATATTGACAGACAAAATCTTTCCATTGAAACTTTTTCCTAACAAGATCTCAGATCTTGGCACCAGGCACAATCCCAGGGCGAGGGATCATGCTGCTGGGTAGAGCATTACACCACATGCTGATACAGCCACAACAAAGAAAAATATCAATAGTACAAAAAGCCTTTGGAGGCCAAATTTTTAGGGGGACGGCTTTTAAAGCCACAAATGCTTCCAGTCAAATCCCTGTTGGTTTATACATGAATAGGGGAAGTGAAATAATTGTGGGAAAGGTGGAGTCTAGGGCAGAACAATTGTTTTTATTATTTCAACTGCAAGCACCCCGAACCAGTTTCCAGCTAATTTCATTGCTACTAAGCATCTGGGATTTTATTGTCATCATTTCTAATAGTCAAAAAATCTTTTTTCTATCCCATTGAAGCTTCTCCTCTGCCTCTTGATCTCCCAGCGCATTGTAAATGTGGGACAATGTAACATAAGCCTCAAAATAGGCCATTACTTAAACAAATGGATGGGGTCATTTTCATGTATTTCATGGCAGACATGCGCCACTCTTTGCTTTCCTTTGAGGTCGTTTTTTGATTGTCTTGTTTTGAAGCCAGGCAATTTGTCCCACACTCACTGTTGTTCATGGGCTAATTAGGATTTTAAAAGTAATTTAAACACCCTTTGCAGCGTGCTGTTAATTCCCTGCAGATTGCTGGGAACATTAGCTTCAGTGTTCATTTATTTTAACTGACTCTAAAATATCAAACACATTAGAGGTTGTACTGGATTTGGGATAATTCACCTTTAACAATAAATTCATTACAAAAGTAAGCATCCTACTTAATTAGCATTGGCTTCTGCTTGTGGAAAGCTCCAAACCAGGTGCTGGTTTTGTATGAGAACCTTCCCTGACAGCAGTCAAACCTGACCTGAACCCACAGACAAGTCCAGAAGAACCACAGCCCTAAGCTACATTTCTCTCCCACGCTGTGACTCAGTGGGGACTCCAGAATGGTCATCCCTCTGCCCCTCCAGCAGCACATGGAGTTCCCAGCACTCCTCTGGGCTCCCGTGAGGCTGCTGCTGAGCACCTGCAACAGAGGCACGAGCAGGGACAGAGTAACACAGTACAGCAAACCCTGAAGCAGATCAAACATGGAAACGTTCTAACCACTTTTGCATTGATGCCTTTAATTGGAAATTACTATATGCAAATTATGTAAACAAAATTAATTGTATAAGAAATAATTATTGATATAGCAGGCACCAGTGCCAGGAATTTGGGAAAGAGTTAAGTGGGAAAAAATTAGCAGTAGTTTACAGAAAAGAATTAATACTATGATACATTCACAGCCTGCAGAGTCATTCCATTTATCATCTTCTACACAGCTCTCTGAAAAGAGAAAAAAAAATCACTACTACACAGTCCTGTGCTTTGCAAATACCCTATTATTTGTGCAAACAAAAAGTTAGTGCATAATTTTCAGTAAAGATTTGACACCACTTTCCACAATTAACATTATTATAAGCAATTAAAACTGAACTACACTTGTCAGAGAAGTTCCTACAGTACACATCAGTGAGCTTGAACAGCCACTTCTCTCTGGCATGTTTGCTTATGCATTAATACTCTGATTAAGCCAGCTAAGCACGTGAAAGCAGCTGTACCTGGGTTCAACCAGCCAAGTACCCTCTCTTCAGCAAGGGCCATGAATTGACACCTAGAGATGAATAAGAACTGTACAAATATATATGGCACTTCCCAAGTACTTTCACAGCATTTTCAACTCATGGAGTTTCTTGACCCTAACATGATTTGTCTACCTAGTAGCACTCGATATATTTCTTCTCCAGATGCTGCACAGGTTCTCTGGGTCCCGCATACTCTTTTTGCAAATACAACAGTCTATGGCAAGGAGTTTCACAGACCTACAGACACTTCTTCTGTTTGTCTTTTGAGACAATTTTTAGTGACATAACTTCATTTTCAATCTATTCATTTCCTAAAATTTTTTGTTGTTGTTATTATTTGCTTTTATGGTAGTGATAGAGTATTGAGCTGATGTTTTAATGGAATTCAAGCCTGCTTTGAATTGTGGCACATCCTTTTTGTACAGCTATACCACTTCAAAAATGGTGTGACTTCCTAAGTGGTTACCAGTACATCATTGTAGTTTTAAAGAGACCAAATACTTTTATACCAACTTAACCGTAGCTGTACTTGAGGATGCTCTAGTTGAATCACCTGTTCATATACCTGTTATAAGCTGAAATACTTGGCCAGCTACTACAGAGACCAGCTAAAACCAAACTACCATTTTACTGTCTAAGAAACACTGGCTTGGACCAGCAGCACGAGGCAGTTGGCACCACTTTATCACACCCAATGCTCCTGGCACTGCTGATGTAAAAACCACTCCCTTACTTCTCCGCTATTATTAATACTCTGTTTTTATTCACCCCCCCCCAAAAAGAGTTTGTGTACAGTGCTCAGGCTCTAACATACCAAAGTATTAATGAAGAGTTTTTAAACCATCAGGCTGGCATTGAAAGTTGATAAACAGTTTTCCCCTTAGGTTTCCATGGTTACAGCATCCCCAAAGTGCAATTTGAGTCACTTATGCCATCATTTGCTCCAGGTAGCTTCCCGAGCTGCCGTTAGGTAACATGTCCCTTTGGATTTGTAAGTGTACAGCAGGGACAGCTGGTGCAACCCTGATCCTTCCCAGGCAGTGTACCAGGGGGACTGAGCTGTGCCTCATGGTGAGGTGAGGTGAGCTGCCTTCTGCTGGGGTATGGCCAGCAACAGTGCTTGCCACTTGGGCTTTTGCAGATTTTAGGTCAGGTGCTCAAGGTTCAAACTGCAGGAAGCAATGAGATTTTGTCTATGGATGAATCAGCTTTCAACTAAACCATGTGTGGTGAAACACTGAAATGGCTCCCTGGAGAGGTGGTCAATGCCCCAAGCCTTGGACAACGCCCTTAATAACATGCTTTAATTTGGTCAGCCCTGAACCAGTCACAGTTGGACTAGAAGTTTGTTGCAGGTTCCTTCCAACTGGAAAAGTCTATTCTATATTTACTGATCACTTTTATAAATCTAGCATTTTCCAAAAGAAAGCATGTGGCAGTGGATAGCCCTGCAGGCTTGGGGCGGTGACCTCCCAGGGCTGTAGCTGACATGCTCAAAGGCCTTCAGGGTGTCATTGTACTTCTGCAAATCCAATGCTATAGCTCCAGAGAGCCTGACAGACCAAAGCCAATGAGAAGCCACTTAAAGCAGGCTAAAGAAACATGAGAAATGCATGTTTGCAAGCGTAGCTGGCCGACAACAGAATAGTAAGTAAAGATAATAACAACTATATATAAAAAAGCCCTTAGAACAGCTGAGATTACAGGTTTAACATATTTTCCAGCTACCCAGTCCCACAGATAATCCTGCAGTAACAGAAATCACCAGGGAGACAATTCAGGCCCATGGGACAGGACTCTGTGTAGCAGAGATAGAGAAAGCAGTGCACCAGTCTAGCACTTACAGGAACCAGTTAATTTAAGTAACGTGCAGGCAGCAGGGCACTGTGCTTCAATACATGGAACACATTTGGGGCTCCATCATGAGATAGAAAGCAAGAGCTCCAGCAGATCAGACTACAAGAAACAGATCTAAACACTGATGTCCAAGAACATGAAAATCCTGTTACATATTCAGGGCTATAGTGTGCCATCCCATCCCTCCCACAACAGACTGTCCTGTCCCTCAATGGAAGGGCACTATCCAAAGGGAACAATCTCCTTACAAAGAACAACCATGCACAATCAAGCCAGACATTCCTTAAGTGAGATGGAATTTCATGTTTCCTACATTCAGGTATCTTGAAAGGCCAATTGCTGAACTCCTGTCAGCTGAAACAAGCCCTGCTCAAGCATCTGAAAGTCTAGATGCTAAGGCAGTCTTTATTAATTTTTAAGGATGATAGCATAAGAAATTAATTCAGACTGAAGGAAAGTACACTACCAAAGGAGAAATAGAGGGAGGTAAAAACCACCATGATTAATAAACACAGAAAATAATATGAAATGTACTTCTTTCAAGCACTTTAATACACAGTTTAAAATGTTTTAATTTCTTATCAGTCTAGCTATGTTTACCTACAAACATATAAAATGACATTATATGTCCCTTCTGGTGGGTAAAATGGCAAGCAGTTAACAGCATGCAAAAATAATCAGGGCAGCAAGTGGAAAAAAGCTCTTTTCTACTACAATTTACACATGGAACCTAGAAAGAGAGACTAATTGCTCCCTGGGACCCTCTGATTAGCTAAATCTGACTTGTAAACAGCTGCAAGATCATGATATCAAGGAGTGGGTATCTCTGTTTTCTGTCTCACTGGCTGCTTGTGACACATTTTTCCCCTGATTTGAGCTGATTGGGCCTCTCATTTACCAATTAGGGGATGAGACTGAACAGGGAGGAACAGAAGATGATTAAAAATCTGCTCTTTGCTATTTCTGCAACAACTGCGGACCATTCTCTTCCAAATTAAATCTGGCTTCTGGCTAGCGAGCTAACTGGCAAATGCAATCTCATTCCCCAAGTGCCAGAGTGCATCAGCTGTACGTGTGCCACTTGTGGTCCATCTGCAGGAAACACAACGTGCCAATTGCTTTCGGGTGGGCTGGGAGGGGGATGCAGCACCGTCAAGAAGCGTGGCACTGAGCTCTCCTTCTCCTCCCACCCAAGTGGGTAAGGTTTGGGAATCGGTGCTTTAAAACAACCCTGGCAATTCACACTGTTTCCAAACACCTGCTTTTGTCAACAGGTTACCAGAGTCTCATTCTTTAAACAGGAAGACAGTGGCAATGAGTCATTTGCATTTTTTAAAAGTAATTATAATGTGATCTAGGCGTTCCAGGAGGTGAGGTTGTAGGAAATGTGGGGGTTTTTTTCGGTTTGCCCAGTCTACCTCTTGAGTCAGGGGAGGCTGAAAATAAACTGAACCCACACTCAGGATAAGAGTTCAAACATAGCTATTTAAACCTCACTCGGAGCCAGAAGAGAAGTAAAACACACGTGCATAGAAAACCCACATATTCCATAACACAATTCTTGGGCACAGGCCTCCCACAGCACAGCTTTAGGCCAGTTTCATAATCTTTATAATTTTGTAATTGCTATCTTGGGAGGGAAGCAGTGCTCTGAGGAGAGGAGAGCTCTCTTTAGAACAACACTAGTTTTTTTTCCTGTATAATTGTGTCTTCATTTTTAAACTCATTTTCCAGAGAGAGCGATGCCAAATTGTACTTTACGATGTCACAGGTTTTTTTCAGCATGAGAGAACACTTTAGATGAGCAACACCACAGAGGTATCGATGCCAACCAGAATTACAGCTCACTGCTCCAGCTCCGACTCAGTGAATAGGTAAACTGAGCTGAACAGCCTGACTGCAGGAACCGAGGCTCATTTGTCCCTCTCTAATTTGCCCCAGTAATTGTCATAACTGGCAAATTCAGTTCAGGAGAGATTCAGGAGGAAAACTATTCATAGTTACCAGTGCAGATTAAAGTGAGCTGCCAGAGTTACAAGGGGAAGCTAACAAGGCACCTGACTATTATGCTTGGAGTGAGCCAGAGCTGTCAGTCTTCCACTCTCGAGTACTCTCATTTGAGAAAAAGCACAAGATCTTGAGTGCCTCTTGTCCTCTGTGATTGCATCTGCACTCTAGTGCTGCCATCCTCCTGGAGTCTGACTAAGCCCCGTGATCACTGAGCATGTTTGTTGTTTTCTCAGCATACGTTGGGTCAATCCATTTTTATTTTGATTTTTTTTAGCCCTTGTTTGCCTTGCCAGAGCCAAAAGCAGATGCACACAGACACTGCTTGACATTGTCAATGAGGAAATTATGTCAAACACTGGTACCCTTAATGCTGACTGCAGCTTAAGCCAAAAAGTGGCCTGACTCCGCAGCAGTGAATTAAAATGTTGCGCTTATTTATAAGCTTCTTTGACATTAATATGAATAAAATGGCAATAAGCCTACATTTTATATTCTGTCATTCCACTCTGCATGACTGGTACTGTGACTCTGTGTGCTCCCACTACACTCACACAGATTACACTTACAAATTGCCCCTCTGAATAAAGAGCAGTGCACGGGGATGACAAGTATTGATTTTCAATCTCCTTCCAAAATGACTCTATCATTGCAAGTAAGTCAGGCAATTTGCCTCACTTTACACTGCGGGCTCCAGGCCTCAGATCACGCTGACAGGCCTGATCCTTCAGGAGATGTTTAATTAGGAAAGAAATGAAAGGAATTACTGTAAATCAGCACTTAGTCAGCAGCGCTACAGAACTTGCAAAGCTCCTTTGTCCCCCCCACCCTCTCAGACCTGAGCAGCCCGGTTTATTCTCTTATCCTCGCCAGAAGTTTGGTTTGTGTAATCAGAATTTTCCCTGGGAAGGCCTTGGTGTGGCCAGGCTTGTGCTCTGCTCTGCCTTGGCTGCTCCAGCACAGCGAGGAAGGGGAACACCAGGGCTCACCTTCTCCACCAGACAAACAGACTTGATGGAAGGGAATTAGGAGTTAAGGAACGGGTTAAAGAATGATCTGTTAAGAGCTGCTGGCTAAACAATGCATACTGCTTGCTTAAAATGTATTGTGCCTGCCAAGGGAGAAAGGGAGGATACAGGACTACGGATAAAGGGAAGATACAGGACCATGGATAAAGGGAAGATACAGGACCACGGATAAAGGGAGGCAAGGACACAGCACTACTGATAAAGGTGGCTGTGCCTGCTCCTTGGGGCCCAAACCAGTGGGAACCAAACCAGTGGGAACCAGCCTTGTGACTGGACTGTGGCCAAGGAGCATGCTCAGCACAAAGCGGTGAAGGGTGCAAACCGAGGAAGACTCATTACTTCATCCTTGGAGACCCCTGCCCACGACCACCAGGAAGCACTGCGCAGGTGCAATAATATGAAAATGACTTTTAAGCTCATTATAATACAGAGCAGGGACAGGTCATGAATATGTGCAGGTGTGTTAGGTAATGCACTGAGTATGTCACATGTAACCACATAGATACTGAGTAGAGTGTGCTGAAGGGTGTGCATGGCTTTGGAGGAGTTATCCCCATGCGTCCCAGCGCCGAATAAACAGAGCTACTGCACAACTCACCAGTTGTGGAGTCTTTCCATAAATCAGCCTGACACACTTTGGCTTTCAGAGCTACGTTTGAACCTAGTGACAACCATCAGGCAGTGAAAATACACCTTGCTGGAGGGGAGCTGCAATGCTGTGTGCACAGAGAACACCACCACACGCTCCTGTGGTCCCCAAGGCAGCCCCGCAGCTCTGCGCTGGGACACGGCTCCCTCCAGCCCCAGCACCCAGGCGAAGCCCCTGGTTAAATAAATTCCTTTTGCACAAACATCTGGAGTTTCTGACACTTTATATCATGGCGCTTTTGAGGTTTCGTGAGGCAGGGCTGACAGACCGAGCCCCACCATGCTTCCAGGGCCCTCCACCCCCTAAAAACCACGGGAGAGGGGGCAGGGGCAGGTGCCGGCACCTGGTGAAGGCTCTGTCCCTTATGAAGATAATTTAATAGCACAAACCGAGTTGTGTTCCTTCTGTGGGGTCACCTCACACACCCTAACGCAGCCCCGGCACAGGTGAATGCAGCTTACACATCACCTTCAGCTGTAGAGCTGTGGTTGCCCACAGCCAGGGCGGATGCAGAGCCATCCCAGGCACCTCAAACAGGGGCACGTACCCTGCTCATGGATCCACCCGAGAGCAGGAACCTCCTGGATATCTTAACCCCTCCACGGGACAGTGGTTAAGGGTGTGAACTCGGTCCTGAGGTCACAGGGCTTGTGCCTGCTGCTCCACTGCAGCTGCACATCAGGCTCTCACAGAAAAACCCAGCAACCAGGCAGCCTCGGGTCTGAAATTCCCCCAAAGCACAGCGCAAGTTCTTGAAATGTGCCCGTGCAGGTGCCTTCAGGACAACAGATGGCACGGGATGGGAAATCCTGGCTGGTGGGTTCACTGTGGTGTTCTTCATAGCAAGTCAGTTCATAGTTGTGTGGATGACATCCCAACCTTACCACTGCAAAGGGCTACAGGCACAACCTCTGTGCCTTTCAAGTACTTGTTCAAACAGGAGTGTCTCTAAGCTGAAGAGAACGATGAAACATCTGTGACTCTGAAAGAGGTTTTAAAACAATTACCTGCTGTTGGAATGCAGTAAGGAGGAAAAACCCTCCCACAGTTTTATTAAAGCTTGTTACAAATGGTGAGTGCAATCATCCATCACCTTGTATAGATTACTTTTTCTTCTCTTTTGTGTGAGAAATGAAACCACTTGTTTACTGGAGCAGTAATATATGGAGAACCACTCCCCGCTGTGTCCCATCTACCACTCGCTGCAGAAGGGACAAAAAAATCACCTAAAAAAAGTCAGCCAACAGGTTCAGATGCCAACGGTCTGATAGCAGGCTGCACAAAGCTGGTCTAGCTTGCATAGTACAGAGGACTTGGAGGAGGGGAGTGTTGTGTGAGTGGTTTTCAGCTGCACTGACGCAGGTTCCTCGGCCATATGGGGGTGGATGGAGCAGCGAGGACCATGGGGTTCCTCCATGAGTGGTTCCTCCATGAGTGGGGTTCCTCCATGAGAGAGACCTGCTGCTTTTTGAGTCAAGGACAGCAAAACCCCACGAAACACTTCAGACTAATTTTCATTTTTGCTGCAGAAAGTAAGGAAAAGGTCATTGTGTTTTTATAAATACATAGAAAATTTGAAACATCTGGAATCTTCAGTATTTCTTTGAAACAGTGTAAGCTCAGTTGAGCCTGTGAACTTTAACTAGTGCTTTTCTGTTAATTGGTGTCACCGAGGTCACCCAGATGACTTGGACTTCTTCCTGCAGAACAGGCTGCAGAACAGCCCCCTTGCTATTGATGGGCATGGCTTGCCAGCTGACTATGTACAAAGGCTTTTAATAAATAGATCAAGTCTTGTTCTAAAGCATGTGGTAATTCAGCTCTGAATTGTTGGAGTCAGTGGAGGAAATACCGGGTGGATTTTAATTTGCCTGAATGATCAGGAGTTTAGAGAAGAGAAATCATTGCACTAAATAATAATAAAAATACACGATGAACTACTTTAAAAGTACTTCATGATTAAAATATACTTTTCCACTCAGAATTCATTAGAACAAGAACCAAACAGACAGAGTGAACCTTCTGTGGTTCATTACTACCACCATTCTCATATTCAGAAATTTCCAACAGCTTCAACTATTTGTTCTGGCACTGAAAAGGAAAGCTTTGATTTCTAGTGGTCTCAGCTAAAAACATCAAGTTGTTCTGTGAACGACAAAGTTAATGGAGTCAAGCTTCCTATGAAGTTGAGCTTTTTGTTCCTTTTTTTCTTTCTCTTTCTGCACAGAGTAACTGTAGCCTCCAATGTGTCCTTTGTGAGAGCCACACTGAGCACAACAGGCCAGAGAGTGGCCCCCAAGCAGAAGATGTAACAACTGAGATCCACTTGCCTTTTTCTTGACAGAGGTGCTCATTTGCCCCCCTGCTCTAGTTAGATACTAATTGCCACAAAATTTGTAGGAATATTATTATCTTTGAATTGTCTGTTCCTATGCAAAGTGTTGTTAAAAGAGGCTACTGGGTTCATAAGTTTTGAGGGGGGTTGGGTTGGTTTGGTTGGTTTGGGGGTAGACTGACAATGTGGTCACAAAGGCCTGTTTTCTTCAGGAGATCACCTTGCTGGAGCTGAACAGCTCAAGTTTCAAGTCATTATCCTGGGAACTTCAAATATATTCCGGACATTCAGGAATGAATAATGCTTCCTCACTATCAAACAGTGACTTTACACATGGGGTTTAAAGAAGTGGAATGCACTGAAGGGAGCCCATCATGTGGCATAACTGAATGATCAAGCACACACAAGGATTTTAGAGCCTGGGGTAAGAGGACAATGTACTTGATCTAAGTCTCATTGCCTAGCTGCAGCGGGCTGCTGAGGTAGCTAGTACTCACAGTCTACTTCTAAAGGGATTTAAAGTCTCTAGGACTGCACTGTCCCCCCCCACTGGCAGTCGTGGCTTTGTGCTGGGTAGGGAGTTCCTGCACTCAGCATCATCCTCAGCCCCAGCTTGCTGGGCATTGTTATTCCTGCAGAAGCTATGATAGCATCGAGCTACGGAGAGAACGTTTCCTGCAGCTTCTGCTGATGTTTTAGCTCTTTCGGAAAAGTAGAAGCAGCCTGTAAGTTCATTCATGAGTCCCTGCAACCGAAACAAACCACTTCTCTTTGTGTCTCTTTCACAGCATGTTGGCAGTTTGCCATCTCTGACAGAAGGGCCACTCCAGCCAGGTAACATAAACTTGGTTCTCATGCCCAGACATTCCCAAGCACCAGTGCAAACACTGTTTTAAATCTGCAGAGAACATGTAATTTTAATAAAAATGTAACAGCTTCTTTCATGCAGATGAGACCAGAGTGGTTCAACCTTGCACTCCCTTCCCTACTGGGTTGCTACCATGGGCTGGTTTTCTTTCCTTACCCACTGGCAAGTACCAACAAGGAGTTCCCCTTCTGCTCCTTGTTCTCAGGGCTTTTGCTTCCCAACATTGCAAGGAATAAAGGAATAATAAAATCTTGGCACCTTCTTAGGATTGTTTTTCAACAGATCTCTGCTGTGTGCTGTGCAGCCTGTGATTGTAAAGTCACTTTGCACTTGGAAATATTTCCTCTTAGAAAACAGGATGCTTTAGCCAGTCACTTGTTTTCAAATGTTCTGTGATTGTTTTATACTTTTTTTTATATTAAAAAAATGCAGGTCTGAATTTTCAGTGCAGAAGTTCTTTATATATGCTGTGAAAGTGATTAAAATCATGCTTAATATAAATCCCTTTTTCCTTTTGAAGCCCTTATGATGTAGGTGCAAGCTGTACTAAACAAATAGGGAAAATGAGGACACTGGGAAAATAAATTACTGAAGACCATACAAAATTAGCAATAGTGCTGATTATCACTAAGTATTCTGTTGCTGTTATCTCAGGAAGGAGGGGGAAATAGAAAATGTACATTCATTTCAAAAGCTTCAGATCACTGAAGAAGGAAAATGCTTTCTGATTGCCTGGCATGAATGACTGTTGGAGGGCATCACTGAGACTCCTTTGTTGTGTGACAGTTCCTTAAATTCCATTACTCATGCTGCTATTTCGGTTGTTTTTTGTCTAAATGCAGGCCCTAGCCCTCAGTTGGTGGATCACTAATACATGGGGTGTTTTGGGGCACTGTTTGCCCAGGGGCCCCTGACTACATGGGATGGTTTCTGGGGCTGAGCCATTGGAGGGAGGGCAGCCCATTGTTTCCCTGTACAGCACCATGCTCAGTCCTGCTCACACCCACCAGCCAGCACCTTCACTCTCTCTGCTCTAAACTGAGAAGATTGAAAAGTGGCCCAACTTTCCCACCCCTCACCCCCCTTATTCCCCATCTCTGTCCCTTCTGTACCAAAATAACTAATAATCTCCAGTCCCATTGCAAAGAAATAGACACCTCCTTGTGCTACTGCTTCACTTACTGAAATAACTTCTGAAGGAAACCTTTTCATTAAAGAAATTCCAGCATGCTCCATTTAGTTTTTCAGAGATTCTGTGTAAGAGAGGGAGATAAGTGACACAGGCTATTTATTAAACCAGTCCAAAATACTGCACTTTACTTAGAGTCAAGTACTGAAAATTTTAACTTAATTGAAAGAATTAATTAGGTCTTCATAACTCCATTCCTACTGAATGGTGCATGTGACATGAGGGGAAAGAGGCAAGTATTTGAATGATGGACGCATGCATAGCTGGTTACTAGTTGGTCACCATCTGGTCAGAGTCAGTGCTCACCATGACTTGCACCAGTTCCCTTCCCCCAGAAAGACCCTACTTCTTGTTTTTGTTTTCCTTATTGATTTTGCAGCTTCCCTTTACACTTCTTCCCTGTTTTGAGCAGTTTCAACTGATATTCTTCTCAAAGCACACCAGCCCGCTGCCACCACTCCGATACATTTCTAAAGAGGAGGAGGAAATTTTTCCTTGAGGGGACTCTTTAGTCACTGGTTGTACTGGAAATCCCTTTTCCTTCCAGTAGCTTACTGCTCTGCTGCTTTGTCCCACATTGCTGCTCACCTTAGCCTGTGTATTTGGGATTCCATCTCCTGTCTGGAGAAAAGGCTTGCTATCATTCCAGCTGCACTTGAACCTGTGTGGTCTGAAGCAATCATTTTATTTAAGCTGCAGTTTAAAAATAAAATCCTCTCCACAATAATTATAGTGTTGCATTAGAAAATACTGAATGTCTACATATTGCATACATAGACTGTACTCTCTGCACTGAGATAGCTGCACCATCTGCTCTCCTGCTCCCTGTTCTTACTCCTGCAGACAGTAGATAAACATGTTGAGAGAGCAGCAGGCTGTTTTCAATCATGACATATCTGAGCTGTGTTTAAAGTCAAAAGCCTTTATTTACAGCTTGGTGAAGAGAGAGGACTCTTATCAAGGGCAATAAACTAGATCCATAGCAGTTTAATGGTTCAAAGGGGTGGGAGCCATGTGTGTCAAGCCTGTCACTTCTTTACAATGGAGAAGGCTCCAAAAAGAGAAGAGGGGATGCAAGGCTTCCTGGTTACCATGAGATGGCCTTCAGTGCTGCGGGTTGGGTTTGGAGGGACAGCAGTGGGGCAAGTATGCACTGCTTCTCATGGGTGGCATTCACTGGCTTTTACCTGATGCAGTGCTGAAGCAGCATGAGATATTGGCAGTGATACTTGAGGGAGAATATCCCTCCCTGGGAAAAGTTGCCACAGCTGCTGTTAGTAGAAAAATGGATGTTAGGTCTTTCTCCATGCTTGAAAAGGAAGGAGAGCAATGAAAAAGAAGGAGTATCGGCAGGATGGTCCTGGAATGGGCTAGAAGTCAATCAGTCTGTCACAGAAACCCACAGAATTCAGTGTCCCCCTTTGAACATGAACCAGTCTTTATCAACTGATTTAGTCCAACACCAGCTCAGAGTACTTAGAACAACGTGGAGTAGCTTCTACATCTGAACTAATCGTCTAAATCCTATCTGAACCTGGGCAGTGACTGGGCCTCCACAACATGAAGCCATAGTTGTCCAGTTAACTCTTTGGTGCTGCAAATCCAGGAGTGGAGTTAACACCGTCTGAAATGTGTAGGATTGGTTGATTCGTCCTTGCAGAAGTTGCAATAGCTCTGGGATGCAGTCTCCTGGGTTGGAGCTGGTGCTTGTGCCAAGGAAACGGAATGGCTAAACTGATCCAGGATAGGACTCCTGCAACACAAACTTGCAAAAGATCCTGAAGCCGGGTTTTTCAAGCTGAGGTTCTCCAGCAATGTGTGCACATATTCCCCTGCTCATTCCATCACACCTTTCTCATTTTACTTGTTTTCTCCCTGATCCTTGGAATTAAATTGTGCTGATTTCCTGAGCATTAAACATACATGAATGTTCCCTTAGTCTGCTTAATGGCCCTAGCAAAAACTGTTTGGACTCATTGGCAATGCAATTGGAGCAGTCACTGAACACAATCTCCTCTTTCAGAATGCTCTGGCAATGAGGCATTCATGAGCTTCAGGTCCCACATCTCTAGGATGGTGCTAAGAAAGGATGATGCAGTTGAGGTGAGCTGGTAAAAAGTGGTTTAGAAAAGCTGAAGATGCAGAAATCTGCAAGCCTGAAGCATGTCACAGCTACAGCCTTGCAGTTCCTGGTGGTCTAATGGATGTCACCTGGCAAAACCTCAGGAGTCTGAATTCAAGTTAATATTGGACTGACAGTCAATTTCTGAATTCTCTGTTTCTGCTGACTGAAGAAGCTGTTCTTGCACCAGACACTGTGTACTATTTACACTCTTCTGCCAGAGATTAATAAAATGTCTGGTAACTGAGTCCCAACCTAAAATGCCAAAGATGCTGGTTTTTGGCCTAGACCTATCACTCAGTCAAGCTGAGCAGTTTCTTTACCCTGCTTCAGGAAGACATCTGAAGCTGTTCTCAGCTGATTTCTGCTCCCTGGATGTCTGCCAGCGGCTCTGTCTGTAGGAATTTTCTGCTCTCTTGAGCTTCATCCAGGGAGCCTTCCTGCCACTAGTAGGTTCTCTGCAATCCCAAAGTCCTTATCTCATTATTAAAGCAGGCAGGGAAGAGGCCATAAAAAGCCTCTCACTGCAGTTCCAGAATGGCACAGATATTTATCTTCCTAAGCTCAGTGTACTATCTCCACTGTTAATATGGTGCTTCTTTGCCTGCCCAGGCCAGGCAGTGTCAGCATCTGCTGGGAGGTCCTGCACTGCAGAACCATGTGGAACCTGCCCCAGGTTCTTTTGTAGCCAATGCACAGAAAGGCATAAAGGAGAACTTTTCCCTTCAGCCATCAGTACACCAATGATTCCTGTTCCTGGTGTGACGAGCTGAGAAGGTGGGACTTTCCCAAATGCAGTCTGAGCTCTGAAGTGGAGGGAGCCATGGGTGAGATGGCACACGTGCACCATGCCCCACAGAGTTAGAGCCTTGATTGTCCATATTAGCCCTCTGAGAGAGGAGAAATCATCTTTGCCTGCAGAGAAAGAAGTGCAATGCCCTGTGTCCAATTTTCTTTTCATTACTGTTTTTATTATGGAAACAAAATATTCACTGATTCTAAAATGAAAATGGAGAAAGCTAATTTTTTGTAGTTCTTGCTAATAAAATTTTTAATGTGCTCTTCTCCCATTATCATAAAGACTGTTATGGTTTACTTTATCTCTGGAATCTTATTATTTTCCTCAGAATTCATGGGCATTCCTTATCTTCAAAACTATTCTCATCTATTGAGATATTCCTCCTTTATCTTATCTTTATCCTCATAGTATGAACATATCTTTATTATTCTACTTCTGTTTTCATAAACAATAAGTGGCTATTGATCACAAAAGCTTCAGGGTCTTTAAGAAGATGAGGCAGCACAACTACTGGAAGCACTGGGTAAGAGACTAAAGAAACTCTGAGTTTACAAGTAACCAAAAATCTGATAGATAGCAAGTTAATACAAAGCCATTTAAAAATGGGTCATTCCAGTAGTATTCAGAAGTGCCAGCTTAATTTGATGTGTTGTAAATACTATAGATAATACATGGAATGGAGGCCCTGTTCATACTGATAAAATGCAGGCCAAGTGTGTACATTAAATGTTACATGGTACAGGCATAGGTGAGCCACAATCTGGCTGTACTGGAACCAGTCTGCACTGCCTCATGCCTGAGCATACTTAAAAATGAGGGTGAAAGGGCTGCTCTCCATTCATAAGGTGCTTTTCGCTCTGGAAATATTTTGTTCCCTTTGTTGGGAAAGCACCTCTGAAACAGCTTGCACTGACATCTGTGATTTACAATCACAAGAACTGTTCTGAGAGCAGGAAAGGTGAGTGTGAGTGTTCACCAGCTCCTGGTGAAGGGCACTGCCACACAGACGTGGGGCACAAAGCCACCGATACTCTGAAAACCAACAATAGGAGAGTAAGGCCTCCTTATAGTAATTATTTTCACCCCCAGAAAAACAAGTAAGAAAGAAAAAAGAGGAATCCAGAAAGGTTTTTACCTTGTATTGCAGAGTGCAAAAAGACCACGGTGTGTGGCTCAGCCCTTGCACATGTACAGTGGTCCCACTGACCACCTGCAAAGCTGAGGTGGACCCGGGAGCTGTTAAACTTGGCACGAGGTGCACTGCTGCTCACTCACCTCCAGTCACCAGCTCCTGCCACTGCTGTTGTTTGAGCTGGTCTGACAGTCCTGGCTGAAAACTGGAGACAATACAGTTGATCTTAAGGTGCTAAAGTCGGTTTGACTGTGTCCAGGTAGCAATTTAACAAAAGGAGAGAACGGGAGTTGCCAAGGAACTCTGTGAATTCAACTTCTGAAATCCTGAAACTTTTATCTATCCTTTCCTGGGATGGCAGCAGGAGTCAAGTAGTAAGCATGGCACGAAGAAAGACTGAAATGCCTCTAAGCTGTGTGCTCCCACACTGGAATTCACCTTGTCGTTCCTTTTGACATCTGGCCAAATGAGTTGCCTTCTTCTGGAATAACCTGAAAGCTGGCAGCCAGGCGGGAGCCAGAGCGGTGATGGATTGCCCAGGCAACCACAGCGACTCCAGCGTCAGCAGGTAATGAGGCAGCTGGAATCCTTCATTTCCAAAATGTCCCCTCCATCTCCTCTGAGCCATCAGGACATGCAAAGCTCATGAAGTACAGCATGAATGAGGCCAGCTTTGCTGACAGCACACGGTGACAGCAGGCTCTCTGGTTCAGACCCTCACTCCTGCCGTTAATCTTTCCTGCACTCAGCCAAATGCTCACAGTGGCTTTTCCTCACCCTCTCTCTGTTGAAAGCAAACTGTTACAATTGCTGCTGAGGTGAGGAGGAGAAGACAGGGCAGCCTGTGCATCACAGGCTCGAATCTCTGGCAGAAGGGAGAACGTGCAGCTCTTGTCCTGCTTGAGCAAGGCTGGCCTCCGTGCACATTGCTATGGCAACCTCAAGCTCTTGGGTGACTTAATGCCATCAGTGAAACCTATAGGTTGCACTGGCTGTGAGGAAAGGGTTTTGAGGCCCTCATTACTATGCCTTTTACCCTCATCACTGAACTCAGACCACCACTGAACTTGCCAGCTGCTGTGGAGCACAGGCTGTAAAAATCCTGGAGACATAAGCTTTGCTGTTTTTTTTTTCATTATAGCAGTTTCTGCTATAATGTCCACACATTGCTGGTATGAAAAAGACAACAGAAGGATAAAAGCTAATTATAGCTCTTGGCAAAAATGGTGGAGGCTCTCTCCATGCTGGCAGTAGTTCACTTGACATGTGATTAATGGTGGTTAGTGTGGGCACAGCCAAAGCCTCTGCAACCCTAGACAAATAATAATGAAGTTTAAAAAGATATATGCTCCTTGAGTTAATAATTTTATCAGGCTGTGAGAAATGTTGCTGTTCTCATGGTAACAGGAAAACTAATTTCACCTCTAATTTGAGAATACTTGTACAATGTGTGTAGATAGGTTTTTGATGGGAACTTTTTTCTCTCTTCTTTAACTAAAGCATTTTTAATGAAGTGATATTACTATGTAGTTCAGGCAAACGATTCAAACTGGACTAATTAGCACTAAATACACCATCGAAAAGTGTAGTCAGAAGTATTTGGAACTAAACTGGTATTGCTGCTTGCAACCCCTCGTTTCTGTATCAATAGGTGCCCGATGATACTGATGTATGTGGGCATCTCTCAGGGCTCTTCAGGAAATTCTGAATGCATCTGCATCTCACTGGAGGTTGCATTTGTAAAGTTATATTCATTAAATAGGAAAGAAATACATTCACAGTTCCTCATCTCTGTACTACAAACACGTGGCCACTATTTGAATAAATAACTCAAGAAAAAATGCTCTCAGAGGTTAAAATGTCCCAAGAATTTGGACAGCCAGTTTTTTCTGTCATGTCTTTGACCCAGCTATTGAGATACACAAAGACATAGAGAGCCTCATCCTTTCTGAAGTAATCCTGAAAAAATACAAATAAGGCACCTAAATATGTGCTGCAGGTGCAGACCAAGAATGAGACTTTCTTAGAAAACCAGCAAGAATTAGGCCTGTGATTCTTTAGCACTTTTGAAAGTATTATCTGTGGTCCTTTTCAGGTTATTACAATGGCTTAGTCATGGAAACCAAATGACAGCATACATAATGAAAGCATTTCTGCTAGTTGTACAAAAGCGTCTCCATTGACTACTAATCTTAAACCACCTCCACTGCTCATTTTTCCTATTAAAGCTCTATAGTCAGGTTTCTTATTCTGTAACTGTTCAAGAATATTCAACTGCCTGATACTGGGACAGTTCCAAAGCAGTTTTAGACTACTTAGGAATATGAATTAGCACTTTGGTTATAGGAAAACAAAATGGGACCTTGCCCCGAATGGATGCGTGCAGGGATTGAACTGGGACCTCAATTACTCAGGGACAGGAGTGGATGCATAGGTGGTTTGATGAGAGGGAGCTGAAGCTGAGCATGGAGGAGGAGGAAATTGCCATTTGCAGCTTCTTGTTTCTATCTTTCAGCATAGACAGATTGACATGTGATGAAACATACACATTACACAGCCAGCTTTTCAAAGCCTCTGTTACTTCAGAATCATTAACCTGGCTGAGATCTTTGCATTCTTATCTGCTTTGTTGAATATTTTCATAGCAGCAATTGGTGGTGGCTTGCATATCTTTAAAGCTGCAAAGCTAGCATTTTAATTTATCCTAATTCAGAACCTAATTGTCTTGCACTGTTGGCTAATTAAATGTTCAAAGAAGTGATAAATTAAGCAGGTTGATCATTACAACGCAAGTAATTAGTCAGTCCAACTGAATCTGAGCCTTGAAATCCACATTCCCTGAGATGGCAGGAATTTTGGGGATGTGCAAGAAAGCAAAATGTGTGTCAAGGTTCAGGAGGAAAAAACTTCCTCGAATATTTCATGTAAAATGTCCGAATCTCACATCAGTTTGGGGATTTGCAGGGTGTATATTCCGTGCATAAGGAATTCTTTTTCTGTTGGCCACTAAGAGCAAATGAAGTTCCAAGGCAGCAACGTGAGATGCTGAGATTTGCAGCTGGTTTCCTGCAGGATCTGACATCTTCCTGTGCTAGTCACTGAGTGTACTTTGGGAAAATAGGTATGAGTGGGGTTTTTAAAAACAAACAAAAGCACAAAAACTCCAACCCTTTCAACATCAGTTAAATGCCTAAATAGACAGTTATAAATGTAACATTCTCTGGTAGGGAGCTTCCATTCACAAAGGTATTCATACAGCATTTTACTAAATATCCTCCTTGGGGTTAAATTAGTTAAGATCTAAAGACCAAAATATCTATTCTGAAATGTCAGTCTATCTGTGCACCTGCTCAAATACTCATGACAACTTTCTGCCTGGAAAAAAATTAAATCTGTACAATGTATCATCATAGCAGCTTGATATTCTTCCTGCTAATATATCCAAGTGCTCTTTAGTCCTCCCACACAGCCCAGGCTGTACGAGGGAAGGGGCACATCAGCCCACTGACCAGCAGGATGGGGACTAGCTGGAATGAGAACCCAGGGGGTGGTGTGTCTGGGACAGGACACCCCATCTTGCAGCTGAAGACAGAGATGAAAAATGGGCAGCAGAGATACCGAGATTGTTTAATTAAAGCATGCACGGGACGTTATCTGGGAGTTCACCTCATTAGTTAGGCAAGTGTGGTGCTTGGCTCCTGGCTGCGAGAGAGAAGAATGCCTCAGAAGCAATCCTGGGTGTGATCCTGTGGAGTGCTGCATCCTTCCCAGCCCCTCTCTGCCCTCCATAGCTCCTGGCTGTTACAAGTCAAACTCCTCCTTCCCGTTTTGTTTCCATACTGCTGATCCTCTCTGTGGGTTCAAGTCTCAGTATGGTTTTTTTACCAAAAACAAATCAAGCAACTGTTTGCACCATCTCCACATGCAGCAGTCTCATTTTATTTGCAATCATACCACTCACTGGTTCATTATCAGAGTTTTCTTCTCTCTTCCTTTGCCTTTAGGACAGTGAGATTTGAGGTTCCCAATCTTCTGTGGTGTAAATAACAAATAATAATTGCTAACAGTGTCTCTCAAGGGTAAATTTCAAACACAGGCTTCCCACAGGCTGTGTTTTTCTCACCTATCCATAGTGGCTGTGGTGTGTGACCAGCATTTAGATCATTCTCTCAGTGCTACTGCAACAGCTAGACTACTCTGTCTTCTTCTGCCTGCCTCTTCTCGAGGTGATAATAAGTTTTAAAGGTTTTCTGCTTGTCTTCTCACTGCCACAAAGAAAACATCTTGTCACGGCTTTTCAGTTTATCTGCTATTTCTTTGTGTAGTCGGCTATAACTTGTTTCCCAAACTCAGAACTCCGGCTTGCTTTGCTGAATCAGCTGGTATTTCATATTGCAAATGATACTCTTAAAATTAAAGCTCCTAAAATGTTCCAATTTCTTTTTTTTTTCAGTGCTCTAATTGGTCTAGCTGGATTATGTTAATTATTTCTGATCAAAACTGCTTAATTAGCATGTCAGGTCAATTAGTGAGGGCCTTTGGGGTTTAAGATGGTTATTTTATTTTTATTTTTAGTTATAGTGTAGGCAATCCATTGTTAAACATTTTATGTTTCTAGAACTATCCCTGAATTAATGAAAAGTTAACAGACTGGGATATAAGAAAATGCTTCATAAGCATCCACCAATAGCTGGCACTGGGGATCGCTGGTACCTAAAATGCTTCTTTAATGCTTCATCATTGAAATCAGTCTTGAAAGCAGAGTTCATGGCCTCGCAGCTGGCCCACGAGGGGACAAGCACCAGGAGAGCCATGTACTACCCTGAGCCTGAGGGATGACGGTTAAAACAGGGAAAGCTGCAACCACAAGTGTTCTCCCTTCCTGTCCATAAAGTGCAGGGATAGCAGTAATTTCCCATCTGCAAGATCCATTTGAGGAACTCCTTCTAAAAGACTGAAAGGCTGCTAAATGTTGCTATGTTTATTTCTTGCAGATAATTTCTTGTAATACTCCTTCATAATCAGAGAAGCCTTTAGATTACATTGGCATAGAGGGTATCAAAAAAAAGCTGTCCTGATTTAAGTCTCTTTTTTTTAATACTCCAAATACTTGATTTATTTCTGTGAGTGTAGGTTTTCATCAAACCATCTTTCTCCTTAATTGAGCTAATAACTTTACTCCTGTCCTCCTTTTTGTTCAGTCTGGCAAGCAATTTCCCAGCCTCATCTCCCATCTCATATATCCACTTTTGATCTGATTATTAGCATTTAATCTTCTACAACGTTCAGTGTCTGATATTCAAACCCAGCCTTATTTAAGGAAGTAATACCTTTTGGTGTGCTGGGTGTCACATGTTTCCTTTGTAAGGTAACAATTTTATCTGATGTTATTCAAGTTATTTGCTCTCCATTTTCATTTCTCCCCTCCCCTTTTTTAGCTGGTATATGACTCCTCATAAGAAGATAAAAATGGAAATGTAACTGCAGAATGAAAATTGAGGTAGGCATAGATTTATATACCAAAAATGCCCACTGAGCAAGCATTGGAGGATTTAACTCAGAAATACCCAATTTACCTGCTTCTGAAGGGTCTCTTATGTCCGGGTAACTGGTGAATCCTTCCAGAAAGACTGGAGACCCACCCATCCCTTACCCTTTCCTTACTCCACGTGCAATTCACTGAAATGATTCCCAGAGGCCAAGTGTTTAAACTGAGATCTGGATGGAAAATGTGTGATGCTGTTGCTGTGTGTCTGGATTCATCTGTCAGACAGATCAGTCTTCATGCTGAAGAGTCCAGGTCACCTTGTGTACCTAATGTGCTAGTTAGGGACTCTTCAGCTGCCTTGGTAAGCCATATGCACACTCCACAGTCGGGTGGGTGTAGCTAAGCTGTTTCTGCACTAATTGCTTTTTATTCTGTTCTATGGCTGGTCCTTCAGCTTGAAGCACAGTGCATGTGCTCAGCAGGAGAGGCAAGCTGGGGAAGAAGAGGTATTGCTGTCTGAAGCAATCAGAGCAGACTGCAAATATGTAATTTCTGGGCCAGCACAGACAAATCCTTTGGTGCACACATACATGTACAAATCACTTTTTTGCTCAGAAACCTAACTGGGAGTGCAGATCACTGAGACAGACCATTCACAGTTTAAGAACATTTAAATGGGAAATAAACCAGAATCATAGAATCATTATGGTTGGAAGGGACCTCCAGGGTCATCAAGTCCAACCTTTATCCCATCATATTCCTAACCATTAGACCATCAGACCATGGCCTCAAGTGCCTCATGAACCCCTTTTTTTGAACACCCCCAGGGATGGTGACTCCACCCCCTCCCTGGGCAGCCCATTCCAGTGCCCAACCACCCTCTCAGTAAAGAACTTCTTCCTCATCTCGAACCTAAACTTCCCCTGATGTAATCAAGAAATGGCAAGTGATCTCATAGCCAAGAAGTTGTCTCTAATGGAAGGGTATGGTATGCACTGTTGATAGTGGACTGGTCTGCTGGAAGGACTGATCAACTGGCATTACCACATCTTGCTCACCATAATGCAGCTCCTTCTTCACTTATCCATGTCTTTCCTTCAGCTATTTCCAGCTAAATTCCTAGGGATCTCTTCTGAGCTTTTTCCCATATGCAATTTGGCATTGTATTTGTTTGCAGCTATAAATCAACATGAGAAATGGTAACGAACAAGAGGTGCACAGGCATGTTGTAATAGCTGCTGCACTCACCTTTTCTCAGGTGATGACATTCCTGCTATCAGAAGAGATCAAAGAAAGAATATTTTAGAAACCAACAAAAAATTGGTACAAATACACAGCAAAAAAGCAATAAAATAAATGGCCTTCCTGCACTTCTAATTTAGTTGCCTTTCCATAGGTCTTGGTCTGTAGTCTGCCCCTCTCTGCCTCTCAGCCTTCATCCCAGACACATGCAGTCCCCACTTCAGGAATCAAGGAACCAGATTATCAGGAACAACCCCTCTTTTAAGTAGTTAACAGCCTAGAGTGAGCACTCCTCATTTTGCTAAAACAAGGCTTAAAACTTGCTAGAAAGCAATTCTCAAAGTTAATTATTTGCTGCTGTGCCTTTCAAGTACAAGCCTGGTGTCCTCATCTGTGAAGCCACTGTATGGTCTACCTGTTTCTAACTACAATCCTATTCCTATCCTATGCTGACACAGTCTGCTTCAAACAATAAATTATTTATCATTAATCCAAGGGGCTTCATGTAGGTCACATAATTAAACTCCCAAATTAACAGGGAAGAGGAATTGAAAAAACGTGACATTCTGAACTCAAAGTCTTCTCTAAGTAGCATGAAGATGGAACACAACTGAATTTACCATTTAGGTCTTCTTAATTCAAACTTTTCCTGCAGTTACATTAAGAAAAGATGTTTCCTTTGGGTCTCATTTATGGCAATATTTTCAATAAAGGATTTTTTTTTTGTTCTACTCAAATATATTTAAGGGACATCAATGACCAAACTCCGAAAAATAAATAGAGTACTGTTATGTGCTTCAGGGACCAGTGTAGCATAGCTAGAAATTCAATAATTATGGAAGAAATTAAGACTTCCTTTGTTTACTTTAGTTTTTAAATTCACCCCATGGATGCTGATGATAGAAAGGTAGCTCTCCTTTATCCTCCAGGAAATCCTGGTGTCGTACTTCTCTACCATATATCAGCACAGCCTAGCTGGCTATTTAGATTATCATTGATCTACCTACATGCATATGCACAAAAAATATCCTGAAAATGTTTTTGACATTTCTTTTTAATGCTTCTTGCACTGTAGTCTGACTACAAGCCATTGTATCAAAATTAAGAGACTTGTTCCAGAAATAACTCAGTCTGTAACTGATAAGAAAACTGCCAGTATAGAATACTTACCATGGAAATATCCTGCCACTGGGCTGGTCTCCGTGTGATCCCACACTTCTGATGTGCACCAGAAACAGTCTTTCCATGTACAAAAACACTCTTCTTCAGCCAGAGGGGCATCCAAACCTGCTTGGGTGAGGGATGAGAGCACTTTGATGCCATGCACATGTTGTTATTGTTCTCCTGTATTCATTAGTATTAATTGCAAGATACTGGTGGAGCACAAGTGGTCACAAGTGATGGCAACTGGTGAGGAAATCATCAGATGATCTTACAAAGGGTAGTTCTGTCAGCTAAAACCATTCAGAGCAAAGCCCAGCCTTTTCTACTAGCTAGGAAGAACTTTTTATAATCAAAAACTTAAATAGAAGCAGGACCAACACATACCTGGAGATGCAGGTTGGCAAAAGTCTAGGCAATCCATTGGGAAATAGAGATCTTTCTAATTACAGAACTTGGTATGACCATCTGCTTAGTACAGGAGGGAGGGAATGGTTCAAAAAAGCAAAAGTATCAAGCTCCAAAAATTAAAAAATCCAACAGGCATGAGATGGCTCATTGCTGCTGGGGTTTTGCAGGTTAGCAAAGCTGTATTCAAGCATCATGAAAACATCTTTTTTTCTCCTTCTTGAAAAAACATAATGAGAATACAGCATTGTGAATTCTTGTTTGGAGTTTTATTTCGGTTTTGGTGGCTTTTTTCCTCCAAGTCTGTTTGTATAAAGTTTCAGTCAGAGCTTCTCTAACTTTTTTTTATTGAAGTCATCACAAGTACTGTCTCTTCAACAATGTATCTAAAGACATTTTGATGTGTAAAAGCTCATGAAGAGTGGTTAATGTGATAAAAGCAGAAGCTTGAAGCAATGACATCTAAAGAGAGTCTGTCTGAAGATCTTGAAATCAGATAGAATAAAGAGAAGGCTAAAATGACAAACATGTTTGATCTTACGTACTTAAACAGAAAATAATTTCTGAGCCCTGTCTTATCCTATAAAAGAGCTGATGAATGTTGTGGATTAGATACATGTAGCTATATTTGCTACTGAGAAAATTACATACTTGCCCCTTTGCACTAGTACTGTATTTTGGGAGTTTGAGATTATTGATTTAGAAACCCAAATCACCCACTTCATTTCTCCTCCCCTCTCTGCTTAAAGAAGTATTCAAGTGGAAAACAGAAGTCGGCTTTCTTGTACAAGGAAGGAATTAATTTCCTTAAGGAAAAGCAATGTACTGCCTCCAAAAAATGAAGTGCTGAGATGATTTCTGGGTCAAATAGGGAAGAACAATGCACACAGAAGGTAGCTGTTGAGTCAAGTGCAGTCACTACAACGCAACTATGCCATTTACAGGGGGAAGGGCAAGTAATTAGGGTGAGAGAAGACAATTTCTATGGCATTAAACCTGTAAATGAAGAGAGAATATAGAGCAATAATATGCCGTGAGCCCTAAACCTGTCATTTCTGTATTCAAGTCTGGAGCTTACAGATCAAGACAAGCAGAGAGCCTGGTTACAAGGAGGTAATGATGATCATGCAACTGACCTTAATAGCTCCATTCTTGCAAAATTAAAGGAAACTTGTTTAATATTTGTTTGTATTTTGAAATACTTCTTCCCCTAAGCCCATAAAATATGTAAAGCCTTTAAAAATGTTTCTGACACAAGAAAACTGATTTTTCTTGCCTCACATTCAGGAGATTTCTATTTCAATCCTTCCAACTACAGAAAGCTTTTAGCACACCATGGCCCTGATTCACTAAAGCATTGAAGTAGTTGCTTTATTGTAAGCGCAGCATTACACATACAACTCTGAGCTGCAAGAAGGCCTTGAAACTAAATAATGATGCATTAGAAAAATTAATCTCTATTAAATGCTGCCCTGTTCCTTCATCTTGCAAGGACGTGCAAAGATAAGTGCAAGCAGCTGAGACTGAAATCTCTAGTTACTGATCCACCTGGCCAATAAAGCAGGGTAGCTTGTGCTTACCAGCACGTTCCCTTTTTCACAAATCTGCTTTTCTTCTCCCCACCACTCTCTAAAGGACCTCTGTCTTATCTTCGGTTAGTTACTGTAGTCTCTGTCCAAAGCCAGGATGTGTCAATGTCCATGTGTCCTTCTGAGCAAGTCACTGGTGGAGCTCAGCTACAAAGCAGGGCTCTGCAGCCCATCATGAGACACCCAGAGACAGTGACTGAGGGCACCTCCTGGCTCTACATCCCAAATGCAAAGGAACTGCATAAACAACATCTCTAATTTGATACAATAAAAACTGTGAAAGAAGAGGAAGGAGAAAGCATCAGCTCTATACATACATCAGTGGAGGCTGGGGCCATCTAAGCCACTGGCCATGGGAATCAGTCAGCAGAGAGCAGCAACTTTAATATTGCTTTAGAGACTTTCCAATTCCTTACGCACCCCCATCTCTGGTATTCTGCTGAAGTTACACTTCAATGTACAATATTTGCATTCTACTTGCTAATTCATGTTGCTTGTTCTCTTTAATCTCGACATCACAGCACAAATCCTTTTCATGCTCTATTTCCTACGCAGTGCAGCTTCCTGGTTTTGTAAGCAAAATTATTCTTCAAAAAATTCTTCATTGAAGATCATTTTTATACTAGACTATGGACTGGCACTAACTTTCTCTCACCTTCCCCACTTTTCAGGAGGAGCCACACAAACAAAAGCCAAAGGAATTCTTCCTATTACCTTTTTAATCACCTTATGGGCTACTGAAAAGGTGCTGGTAACTTCTGTTCTTCATCTTCTAAGGCCTGTTTCAAAGCCAGTGAGAGCAGTTACATTCACAGGGTTGTGGACAAAACCACTTCTGACCAGTACACTATCAAAGCAGACAAAAGGCATCACTGTGAACAAACACAGGAGTTACCTAAGGGAGACAAGAGAGTCAGTCTGCTGAAGGTAGCCTTATGCCTTCACAGATAGAATCAACGGAGGATAAACATGAGTTCTGAAGGTGGTAGATTCAAGATGGCCCACGAGGAAAACAGAGTGAGTCTGTGGAAGGCCATGAAGGGTGGCACAGATTTTTGCAAGGTACTTTTCAATAGCTGAGGTGTCCAAAAAAAAAAGCCTTTTCACTCCTGTGGCTTTGCTGACAAGGTGACATTGTCTGCAGCTGCCATGCAGGCCTGTTTCTTACAAAACAAACCCACAACTAAATGTGCTTAACCTAAATCAGCACATCTGTCTGTGAAAGAAGTTGTCAGCTGCCCCTGATGAACACTGACCAAAATACCCACTCCTCCAGTTTGGGTTTGTTTTCTGTGGTGTCTGCAATGTCACATGAGAACTGGTAGAGCTGAGCCTCTCCTGGTGTAAGGACTGGTCTGGCACCCAGAGAAAGTCATGTTGAGTCAAGGCTCATTCATTAGTTTTATATCTGCTGACTTTACACTAAGAAATGATTTCAGGATCCATTTCCTAGTTCTATAGCAGGGAATATAGGACTTCTTACGTACACAACCTGCAAAATGCTGCAGGAAAAAACACAGTCTGTGCTGTGCAGTATAATTTAGACCATCTGTAATGACAAATCTTTCCAAGTTATATTTTTGCTGGAGCTCTCTGACATTTCTCTGTGCTGGGGTATGAGTTATACAACAGTGATTCTCAACGGATGTCAAGAGAAGTGTCCCCAGCTTCAGCCCCACTATAGCTCTTTAAATTATGCCTTGTCCATGTGCATAGACACATGCAATGGAAGTTCTGATACAGCCACTTTTATTCCTTCAATGTTTGTTTTCCACTCACATAGGAAATGGTATGGTTTTTCCTTTTAGCTGTGGGCCAAAGAGTTTTATTCCTCTTTCATATCGTTACGAAGGGATCCTTCCTAACTATGTCAGGAGACAGCAGCAACGCATTTTGTGTGGCTTATGATTAAAAACTCTTCATGAACTTTACTTTTTGCAGCATGCAGGGGCAAGGAAATATTCAATGTTACTGTTCAAGTCCACTTTATCCTATAGGTTTAATAGTAGATACATGGGTGAAGTGGAGTTAGTGAGCATTAACAGCAGCACATGCTTTAAATGGCTCCTCTTTTCTCCTGTCGTCTCTCCTGTGTGCTCAGAAATGGATCAAAGTACACCACAACAGAATTCAGCTCTGTTCCGTGTCGAAATTCCTGCTGATTTTCCTGCATCCAGTGAAGGTGCAACTGTATTAGCCCTGCAGGAATAGATTGTCAACACATTTAAGTCAGTTTTGAAAGTATCTCCCTGTTGCTGTCCATCTGTTGAGGGAAAAGTCAAAGGCCAAGATGCAGGGCTGGGACTCAGCTGCACAAATGTCACTCCGAATGCTCCTCCCGTTGCCCCTTCAGATCAGCACAGCTCTTTTGCAAGTCCTGTGCTACATCCACTGGCCTCGTTGGGTGTCTCTGGTTTTTAGGCAATTGAAGTTCAATTTTTAGGTCTTCAGATTGAGTTTCTGGCTCTGCAACAAGCTCATCTGAGTCTTAAAGCAAATCTCTTGATTCCTCTGGAAGACACAGATAACGATCATTCCTGTTTGAACAGTGTGAGACTCAGAGAACAGCAGTTACTATGTGTACATCTAGATCCTAACACAGCAGGACATCAATCTTAGCTGATCCTCATGCATTAGACCATTGATATTTGTTTCATCTCTCTCTCTCTCTCCAAGCTGTCAGCATACTCTGGCCAAGAGAACAGCCTGGAGGTGTCTCAGGGGTGGAGACTGGATATTTTAAAATGTTATTGCTCCTTTAGGCTAAGAAACTTAACCATTCTGGGGCAAATTATTTGCTGCTACTATGCCAAGATCACTGCTACTCAGTTGTAGGAAGGTTGGATTCATTCATAGCTTATATATACACAGATGTTTTACTTAAAATTGGTGACCCTTCCACTTGTTCACCTCCCGTTCTCTGAAGTACCACCATTTGTGTACTAAGTGCTATATAGTACCCAGCCAGACTTTTATTCTCTTCTGGAAAAAAAAAAAAAAAGATCAATTTATTTTTTTTTCTAAAAAGATTTCTACACAATGGTGAGCTGCATATGGTTTTGCCTTACCTGTAGCAGAGTTTAACATTTTATACTGACTCATGGGAGGACATTAACAGAATACTTGTTTCTGCCTCTAAATTAAGGGCTAGGTCAAATCTCATCGGTGCCCTTAAAAGATAGCTACACTAATTTCCTGGTTTTACCTGTCACTAATTCAGAATTATAAAATGCATAATTATAAAATGCATAATTACACTGCACAGATTTTCATTCTCTCTTGTACAGCACTTAAAATGTTTTGTTCGTTTACCAAATGTTTTGTTTCAATATTTATGGTCTGGATCCTGTCCACGTGTCTTGGACTACTACAGATTCTCCAAAAACACCTTTCAAAAGTACTTCTTTCTGAAACCACCTTTCTGTGTTTTTTAATTTTCAAACTGCTCTCCAAAACACCCCTTCACAAAGTCACCTGTGTTCTTTTTCTAATCAACAGTGGTGCTTAGAGTTTAAAAATAACAGATTACTTCTTACTTGGGAGCACACAGTATGAGCTTCAACCGAATCATTAGAATAATTTGGACAAAGAGCCTTTCCTCTGACAGATATTTTTCCAGGCTTCTTGAGTGGGGAGGAGGGTGAGTGTGATGCAAGCATGCAGAGTTGGGGCAAGGAGGGCAGGTTGAGGGCTGGAGCCTGCAGGATGTACAATTTTGTGCTTTCAAATGACCGAGCTATAGACAATGCAGGACAGGAGATCTCTGCCACAGTTTGGTCTTCTGGGGAGCACTCCATTTAAAAAGGATCTGGAGAAGTATGATCTAGTGCAAGGTTAAACTGTTTTATAGAAAAAGGACAAACAAAAACTCATTTGCCAGGTTTGGCTGACAATACTGAGTAAGAAGCCAAGGACTTTAACGCCTTTTCTACAAGCAAAAGACAGTTCAACGTATGGAGGTGTTTAGTGTTGTAATTGTTGAGCAGATAAAAATGGAGGGTTATTCTGTACTGCTTTTTCCTATCAAAAAACCCAAAGTGGGAGAGGGATCATCTCCTTAATCTCATTGCCACGGACAAATTAGAGTTGAGGAAACCAGTCTCTTCCCTCAGAGAGGACGACGTTGCTGGGCTGCTCCTCCCAGCCTGGCTGTGAGCTGCAGCAATTCCATGGAGGATGAAGTGACTGACTGTGGTGTAGTGCTATACAGATGTGATTGCTTTGTTGATCATCAAGAAAGATGACATGCCATTCACAAGCAGCATGCTGGAGAAAAGAATTCATTGCAAGACCAATTGTAGCTTACAATTTCACACAAAACCTGTTAAAGCACAAAAGCTGTCTGTTGTAGTCCAGAAACACTGTGCACAGCAATTTTTAGTGTTTATTTATGAAAACAATACAGTGTGGTTTCAGTGGGAACTGATCAAGTTGCATAAAAGATTTAAGAGTCTATTCTGCAGCTGTAATAACACTTTTAGCACTTTCTCAGATCCCTCCCTCTATTCCAATGTAGTGGCTTGTGCTAGTTTATCTTTTGGACCATAAACCATTTTATGCCTTCAGTATTTTGGAAGTGGTATCATGATAAAACAGATTTAAGCCACAAAATAATAAACACATTTTCTGCCTGGAAATGTGTTAAATCTGTTTTTGGGAAACTAACTGTATGTCAAACTATTAGCACAGTATTGGTAATACCCTAGCATATCACTCTGAAGTGACAACAGGTTCTTGTTAACATCTAATCCTGCTTTAAAACAACTCTGTTGAAAAACTCATCATTGAAAAACCACATTCAAGAAAAAAATATTATTCCTCTCTAAGAATTTAAGCAATTTATTTTGTTTTTTTAATAATTTAATCAAGAGAGTTCTCAAAGTATTTTATGAAATGAAAACTAAGGGGGTTGGGGTGGGGGTTTTTTTAGTTCTTCTTTAAAAATTTAACAGATTTTTGAGCCATATCCAGGCTTTTATAATTTTCAGCAGGTAAATATGCTAAAATCAACAATGCAAATTCAACATTATAAATAATAATAGTGGAGGCAGGGTGATACTGTCCTGAGCTAATGTTAGCCGTTTGCATCATGAGGGAGCATGGCCTCAAACAGGGCAATTTCCATGTATTATTCCTGTGAAGAGAATTCAGGTACTGTAGCTGGAGTGAAGCATTAGCATCGATGCCCATGCTTTAATAGGTACATGAGAAATAACTCCCTCTGCAGTGCTTAGGAGAAAGTAATTCCATTTAGGACTACATAAATTTTCAGTTTGTTAATTAGGTTTAGAGAGGAAAAATAACATTAGAAACTTTCACTGGAGTTGTATTAGCTTCAAAATTGCAGAGAAATTGAAAGAGAATTTATGTTATCCAGTGACTTTGGCAGTCAGCTCTCCTTCCACATCAGAGCCCCAGAAGACTAAAATCTTCCCTCAGACATGTGTTCCCATTCCATTCCTGTACCATTAACTGCTTGCTTTTTTCTCCTTTTTAAAATCATTTGCTTTTCATTATCATTTCTCAAAGACAAACAGCTTGTGAAGTACTTATCCAAGTATGTAACATAGAATTATTCTGAAATCTGTCATTTTAGGAAGCATTAGCCAGAGTACATGTACTCAGCCCAGGTATGCCATATACAGGAATTGTCCCAGAGAAATGGCAAGTAGCTAAAGCCTCTTCTGAAAATGTCAGGTCGCCTTTCAAAAATGATTTGGCATGCCAAGATCACGACCTGTCATCACATTAGCATTGCTTGGGACCCTGGGAACTGCTGTTAACAGGATCACCAATTGCCAATAACTGATGAGATTCACGGAATCTCACTGAAAGACTTCAGGAGTGTGGAGGAATGGTCAGGAATATTTTTCATAATGCAGACACGAGTTGAGTCTAAATCATGAAAACACTCCTGCTCATCTATTTTTACCTGGAATATAGGGACATGGATCACTTCTTAAAGTAGCCATGAATTTCTAGCTCAGTACTTATGTTGGGGAAAAAAGGACCCTAGCCTTTAATTCTAATCCACTGAAGTAACAAAGCTGGCAAGTGCCTCAGACCTATCCCTTGCTTATGAATTGTTACACCTACTCTTAAAAATGCTACTTTCAGACCTGGGTAGCTAAGCTTGTCCAAAGTATTCACAACATGTCAGTTAAATAGGTCTCAGAGCTTTTGAACCAAGCCCAGTCTCACATGGGCAATCTCAAACCAGAGCAGGTGAGATTTATCTGGGGGCAGGCACGAGAGGTCCCCTTCAGAAGACCCTCCATCAGGCTCTTTGTGGCCAAGGGTCCTGTGGGCTAGGCTTGATAACCCATATGGACTATCATGGGGAAAGTGGTCCTGGTGCAATTGTATTGTCACCTTCCTTAGGGAAGCAGAATGCAGAAGAGGGGGAAATTCGGAGTGTGGATATGAGAAGAAAAGTCTGAGAACTGTTGCCCTGATTTCCCTTCTCTGTAGCTTGTCAGAGTGGGTGCTGAGCCCTGTAACAGCAGTCACTGATGCAGAGGATCCTGGCATGAATAAACAGTCTCCCTTACCACACAAGGCAGTCACAATTGCAGTACATGCAAATCAAGTACAAGGTATCTACCTCGACACACTTCAGGAGTCAGCTCCATGGTGGGCACTGTAGCCTCCAGCTATACTTATGGTTTCCATGTGGTTTTTGGTCCCTGCTTGTCATCTGCAGTGCAAACTGAAGGGAACAGCATGCACCTCATTATTTAGATCTACCATTCTATTTGTAGCACTTCAGAGCAAAGCAGAAGGGTTTAAAAATCATCCCCCCACCAGCTAAGGGCTGGAGAAATCTGTGAAAAACCATAGTCCCACTGCTTGCTTCCCCTGGCAGTGGGGGCTTGCAGCCACTGCCTGCCTGATACTGCTTTTGTTCTGAGGCATGTTCACTGCAGTCACTCGATGATTCTGCACGTAGAGCAGGCATCTGATCAGCCTTTTAACCTGGGGGAGGGAAGCAAAGCAAAATTACCTTCTGCTGCATACAATCATCCAGCATAACACAGCTCAGCAATAACATTCATGTTGCCATTAATAGAAAACATTTTGCATTGCACTCCAGAGGTTTGGTTGTGGGTTTTTTTTTTCCTTTTGGTATGGAAGTGATCCATTCAGATTGGAGCTGCCTGAACAAAGCCTGGGGGCTCAGACGCCACCAGCAGCATCTCTCTAAATATCTCTGTCTTATTGTGTAATCTCTACATCCACTTGAAGGAAATGTGCCAACTGCTGAAGCTATAGGGCTCTGTGTATATAAAACACATGCTTAGCTGAGTGGCCCTATGGGGCAACATGAGTTATTTGCTGATTTACCTCAAGTAAATCATGATAATACTTCAACAGAATTGTCTTGGCTTCAACGAAATGTGTCAAAGCGTTTTTAAATAGAACACTTAATCCGTGCCTCACTCCCTTGTGTCGTGAAGTAAAGAAGGAAAAATGTGACTAAGCACTGTGCTGGTAAAAGCCTGGAAATTCTGAGGAAACACTTGGCAGGGGTGGGGGGGAAGTGGGGCATTTTCTAGCACGCTCAGGTTTTTTAAATAGAGGAATGAGAGCTTGTCTCGGAAATCTTTGGTATTCTTGAAAAATAACAATGATGATAACCATGTCAGAAGACCAGATCAATATTTCATCCCATATGGACTGCTTCCATCAAGCTGACGGGTGCCTGGGTACCTTAGAGGTAAAGGTGGCTAAAGTGCTGGCACCAGAATAGTGACATTGGACTGAAAGACAACTGAGGTGTCAAGCAGTCTGGTTCTGGCTGGAGGAGCGAGTGGAGCAAGCAGAGCCTGGAGACTGGTGGATGTGGAATTGCATTACCTGAGATGTCACACTATTTAACTTTACATCCCTGAAATGTTCAAGTGATAGTTATACCCCTGGCTAAAGGACACCAGCCCTCGAGTCATTTTATTAATGTTTCTTTATTGTTCAGTGATGGCTTCCATAGCTTAAGGCTGTCTACTCTGTTAAAATTAGCAACCAAGCTTCAGGATAGAAAAAGTCATTGTGTTTTCTCAATGGAGGTAAATCATTCACAAAGCAAGAAGGGATGCTGCAGCCAGCCCTTAATTGAATTTTGTGGCATTCTGAATGATAATGCATGAGTCTCCTCTCCAAATCAGCAATGAGGAATTATTACACAGAAGGATAAACAGTATAAAAATGAAAATTAATGCTCCTGGAAAACAAATCTTCTTGCAAATCTGTTTACTGGCATTTCTGCTCATAGGCTCCTAAGTTTTAAGTCTCTGTTATTGAACCCAGACCCACCAAAGGTGGCCATTCCCTAATTCCATGCCTTTATACTTCTGGTAAAAGACTATGAAGTTGCACAGAGCATTAAAAATATTACTTTAAGTAACATGGTAAATAGACAGAGCTTATTAACCTCTGTATAAACAAGTAAGGTAGGAGTTGGATCATGGAGGGTAAGGCTCATGTTTACCCACATTTATCTAACATCATTAGACATCCAGGGTGGGAGTGTAAACCACAAATATGGGAGAAGAAAAATGATTTATTCTCTGAAATTGTCTGCCTTTTACAGTGAGATCTAAAAGTAGATCCTATCAAGTAATAATTTGCTATGTCATTTACAAGTTTAAGAAATGAAAGTGGCAATTACCAGCCCTCTTTATATGTCAAAGGTTGCTAGACAAGGTTGGCTCAGCATTTTTACAGCAAAAAGCATTCAGGTCTTTCAAATTCAGATCTCTTGTCTTAATTGGACATCAAAGGAGCCCATCATAAAATTAGTAGAAACAACTCAGGCAATCTAGTTTATGGAGAGCTGCTCTTGTGGCAATGTTATGGAAGATTAAGGCTGAGAGACTCATTTCTCAGTGCAGAAATCCTTCCTAAGGTGGTTACCAGTTTGGAAAACTCACTCTTTTTTTGGTTTCACTGGAAAGAGAAATTAATAAAAAACTTTAATGCAGAAATTTTCTGACTTAGATCTACTCTGCTATATACTTAACATTCTGTATGTTACAGTGAGTTAATATTAGCTCACTAGCAGTACTGATGAGATTCCATGAGATATCACAAGCTATTCAGGATTTAACTCAGACTGTTTCCAGAATATCTTGTTCTTAAAAACGTGGGCTTTTTTTTTGTTGTTGAGTAGTTAGTCTTCTCCATTGAGATCAGGAGATACATTTTTTTTCCCTAAATATTCCTAGAATTTGTGCTATGGAAGGAGTAGGGCAAGGGAGTTCTGGGTCACCCGAGGAAGTATTTCCTTTCTACTTTGTCTCAAGTGTTTCTTGCTACATCAACTGTCCTGTCTGAAGTTGAGCTAACAAGCCAATACTTTGAAAACTGAAGCTTGTAGTATCTTGTAATAATACATTTTACCTGGGTTTAGCAGTCTTCCCAAGAGCTTTTCCTAGCTGAAAATAAACACAAGGAAAACATCAGAAAACCAAACTACAATTAACACTGAAAGAACTACAACAGAAAGCAATTTAATGTCTGTAAAATTTAAAAACAGTTTTGCCTCAATAAAATACATTATAAAATAACTGAAGCATCTAAGAGGTTAGGTATGTCTGTGAAATGTTAAAAAAATGTTTTGCTCTTCCTGTGAAAGATATTTTTGCACATAATCTGATGCCTCAGCAGCCTGTTTGTAGAAATGCAGGAGCAGCTGATTCCTTCCTGGGTGCCAAAGACCATGTCTGCGGAGTGGTTTTTTTTATCATTTCCAGTCCTTCAGATGTGTCTAGCATTCTCATGTCTGAGACCACTTAAATGGGAAGTGCCATACTCCATATTCCATAATCTACTTTACATACGAGTGTCTGGCATGTTTGCATAAGTGAAGATGATGTCAATAGGAGTTTCTCTCATGTAATGTAGAACCTGAAACCAAATGGTTAGGTAGTTAGCAACTGATTGGCACTGTTGAAATTTCATCTAATAGAAGACCTGATTGGGTTTAGGTCTTTCCTGGTGTTTGTTAACCATCTATGTGGCTTTTCTTTAGCAAATCATAGAATCATAGAATCATTATGGTTGGAAGGGACCTCCAGGGTCATCAAGTCCAACCTTTAGCCCATCATACTCCTAACCATTGGACCATCAGACCATGGCCTCAAGTGCCTCAGCAACCCGTTTTTTGAACACCCCCAGGGACAGTGACTCCACCACCTCCCTGGGCAGCCCATTCCAGTGCCATCATCTGAATGACATCAAATGACATCATCTGAAACCTTGTATTTTTTCAAAGGTTGTCTGTTATTAAATATATGTACTCTTCTCAGTGGTGCCCAGTGACAGGACAAGGGGCAATGGACATAAACTGGAACACAGGAAGTTCCATCTAAACATGAGGAAGAACTTCACCTTGAGGGTGACTGAACACTGGGCCAGGCTGACCAGAGAGGGTGTGGGGTCTCCTTCTCTGGAGACATTCAAACCCACCTGGGTGCATTCCTGTGTGACCTGCTCTGGGTGACCCTGCTCTGGCAGGGGGGTTGGACCAGATGATCTCCAGAGGTCCCTTCCAACCCCCACCACGCTGTGATTCTGTGAGCATTCAAATATTCCCAGTTTTGACGTGGTGCAACTTTACACACTTTACAGCAACTTCATTCTTCTGCACATGGGTTTAAGTATTTAAAGATTGAGAAGAGGAGCTCACCCTGCGAGCTCACACTCACACTGAGTACAGATCAGCATTCAGAAGCTCAGAAAAAAAATAATCATATACTGATTTTCTTAGGACTTTAGAATAGCTTATTTTTGGTCACAGTGGAAAGAGTGAGTCTGTCAGACTGCCTTCTGCACAGAGGGGGTGATCTCAGCCCAGGTGGGGGCCAGGACAGCACATCTCTAAGCAGCGTGTGAGCGTTTCCCAGGCTGCTGTGCCAGGAGGCTCCATAACCCAGCCTCAGGGACTGCTGGTAATGGTGCTCCCCCTGCATGAGCATGCACAGGTAACTTCTGATTCAGGGCATATTTGCATCTATTTTATAGATTTGTTTGGTTTTTCTGCCTCTGTTGTCAGGTTATTCTCAAGCATTATAAAATGAGCATGAGAATGGTCATGTAATTAATTTAGTTATAAAAACATTTGCGAGTTCACTAGAGATTTTATGTCTTTTTTTTTCCCTTTAAAAAAAACACTACCAAGGGCTCACTCCACATAAAGATGTTTGACTTTCTTCATGTAAACAGGGAAAAGCACTTTTGCCAATCAGTAGAGTATCAGCTTTGCATTAGCAAATTGAACACAAGATGACCTTTTTTACATTCATATGTATCTATCTCCCTAGAATTAATTATCCATTCAGCCGGCAGTTTATTTAAACATAAATACACAAAAAAGGTGCAGTAAGAGTGTCTTCAGAATCCAAATATTTGCTTTCTACTTCTTTAACCACCTACCCACCAGAAGGCTGAACGCTGCCAACTGGCAGCTGAAAGCAACATTTTGTCTTCGATTAGTCATATTCCCATTGCTTTTCCTTTTTTTTTTTTCCTTTTTGCCCGTGAAATAGTGCCACGGGGACAAACGTGTAGCAGAGGGCAAACTAGGTCGCTTGAAAACCAACTCCTGGGGCATGTCTGCATTGTGAATGAGTTCATGACTTTTGTTCGGAGCTCCCGTTCTCCCACTGAGATTATATTTCCTGCCTCAGACAGATCACATTCACTGAGCCAACAACTGCCTCTAGGCAACCAGGATATAACCTGTGCCCTGAGCAGCACAACGCTTAACCTTGTGGGGTGTTGTACATGGGGTTTGTGTGCACGCATGCAGGGAGGAGGGGGAATCCTCTTAGTGTTCCTAACACCGACACCGCAGAGAGCTTTTGCAGTAGTGTGTGCTCTCAGTTGTCTGCTCCAAGGGAGAGGATTGTGTGAAATGCTTCATCTCCCTCACGGCATGAGAAATGTATTTTATGGCTATTAATGTTAATCACTTGTGTTGGGGCTGGGCCAAGGATGCCCAGTGATGACAGAATCACAGAATCACAGAATCCTAGGGGTTGGAAGGGACCTCGAAAGCTCATCCAGTCCAACCCCCCTGCCAGAGCGGGGTCACCTAGAGTCCATCACACAGGAACACATCCAGGCGGGGTTTGAATGTCTCCAGCCAAGGAGACTCCACAACCTCTCTGGGCAGCCTGGTCCAGTGCTCCGTCACTCGCACAGTGAAAAAGTTTTTCCTGAGATTCACATGGAACCTCCTGTGCTCCAGTTTGCATCCATTGCCCCTTGTCCTATCATTGGTCATTACTGTAAAAAGCTTGGCTCCATCGTCCTGCCCCTCACCCTTTACATATTTGTAACCATGGATGAGGTCACCCCTCAGTCTCCTTTTCTCCAAGTTAAAGAGGCCCAGCTCCCTCAGCCTTTCCTCATAAGGGAGATGTTCCACTTCCTTCATCATCTAGACCAGCATCACGTAAGGTAGCTTATGGACACAAAGGAAAAGGATTGCATATTGAGATAGAGGCTAAGTAGATATTAGATATTAGCTAAGTATTTATGCTACAGCTCTCGGTGAGCTCCAGGAGGAGTGGGGAACTACCCAATACAAGAACTGACGAAAAGAAATACGCAGACATGTGCTAAACCTGATTAGGGAGTTGAGGATTGTTGGGTTTGCTGTGGTTGAGCATGAAGGTAACTTCTAACTGGGCCTGCTGAGCCCTGATTTCACATTTGACTTTATGAAGTCTGGAAAACTTAGCAGGAAAGATTCCCAGTGAAAGGAGGTGGAGATTACCGAGTTGCCCAGCTTATTTTTCAAGATGGCAAATTCCCATGGGGCTATGTTATAAAAATGGCCTGGCCAAGGGAGGAGAGTACATATTCTCCAAAGGCATGCTCAAAATTAACAGGAACCTTGAGTGTTAGAATTGTGATCAATTCCGCTAGCACTCAGATAATTTCTAGGACCAAATACAAGCATTTCTAAAAGAAGGGGCTTTTTCTGAAAGGAAGAAGACCAGGTGAAGTGTCCTCGAACACCTACTTGAGGTCTGCTTTCTGTGTTACAACAGTGGCTTGCATTTAGTGTATAAAGCCTTCTATATACTCTGGCTGGTGTTCTAGTGTGCGGGGTTTTTTTAAGCCCAGTATGACCTATAACTATAGCAGATTAAACAATCTATAAGTAATATTCTATTTGGAAAGCTTCATTCAATGTCCAGAACCAGAATCTGTCACGTAAGAGTTGCTCAGCATTACTTAGCATAGGCCTACCCAAATTTGTGAACTTCATCTGACAACAAAGAAAGCAAAGGTGGTCACAAACCCAACCTTGTTTATGAGCTCAGAATGAAAACAAGTGAATCAGCACAGAATCCACAGGTATTTCTGCTGGGGTTGCTTTCAGGACTATCCTGAAAGCCTGCAATGCAATTCTTGTTCTTTGGTAAGTGAAAAAGGATTGTTGGCCTGAAATGGAAAACTTTACTACTGGGTATGAGAGCTTCCTATTTGTGGTCACAGGCCAGGACAGCTAGGAGTCTGTTGAGACACAACTGGCCACGGGCAGATGAGCCGTGGACACACAAAAGCTGTAGATTAGACACCACAGTCTAATTAGCATCCTAATTAACACCATTAGCACAATAAGAAAGGGTTATCATAGAAACAAGCATTTACCTATAGGCCCAAATCTGCCAAGTCTAAGTCTACTCAAAGCCAAATTTTCTTTTCTTCAGGTCCTCACACGAGCTTGTGTTAGACTGATGGGTACACAACTGGCAATTCTAGAGAACATCACACACTGCTAGAACAGCACTGCTGTCAAAAAGAAATTAGACTGGAATAGCTGCAGTTGGAAGGGACCTGCAATGATCACCCAGTCCAACTGCAATGACCACTCCAGGGCTGGCCAAAAGTTCAAGTGTGTAGAAAACAAACCTCTTTTCCTTGCATTGCCTGCACACCCGAGAGCTGCACCACCAGGGCCTGCTCCTTTTCAAAGGGCTTCATGGGCAACCTCAGGTGTGTGAGGGCTGCTTGGGTGATGTCCTCTGACAACCTGGCTCATCTCAATAGCATCGTTAGAGGTAGAGCAGCTTCTGTCTGAGAAATAGAATAAATTTTAATCCTTCTTTCCAGGCCTCCTCTCCACCCTCGTTTTTGAGAGCTCAAACAATCAGATACATTCATCTCTTAGTTCTCAGCTCACGCACATTGCTAAATACTCGGATGGTTTCTCCAAGGAAAACTTAAGAAGGCTCTAGAACAACTCAAATAGTCTTATTCATTGTGGAGTCCCCAAAGGATGTCAAATTTGAACTGAAATCCTGCTTGGAGAGGAAATGAAAACAGAGAGGAAAGGGTTTGGGAGAATCAGAGGGGTTTTAATTAGTTTGTGGTTGAGTCAGTGGAATTACGTGCTGTAATACCCCAGTGCCTCTATGCACATTGTTGTCTCCAGGGTCAGCTCTGTGAATTTGCTGAGTGACAAAAGGAAAAGGTAACCTTATTATTTCCTCCTCACGCATTCTAGTCTCAAATCAGCACAGTGCTCTTAAATTCTACTTTTACCTCTACCTCTCCTTGGCTTTACAAGAGCCATCCCAATGCAAAAGTGAAGAGAAATGACAGTTAGGTCGTGTATATATCTCACTTCTGGACTCTTCAATCAGTACTGCATCTGCAAGGCCAGGTTGCTTTGTTTTGTTAAGTATTTAATTCAGCAATGACCTACTCTATCTTTTGTATAACAGAAGCCACCTACATCATAACATTTTTTTTGTGTTATGCCCCCGACAGACAGCTGAACGTCACTCATGCAGCACTCATTGCACAGATGAACAAAGCAGCTGTTGATGCTCTGATTTTCTCCAAATGAAACACAGCATAAATAGTTTTCAACACTTGCTCTCCAGACATTGCTCTTTCATAGAGAATGGGCTAAAGAAACATATAGTGATGGCAGACTTTCCATCAGCATAATGCCAGGCATTTAAAAGACTGACTTGACCTGGTTTTTGATTTGCAGAACCAGGTGACATACAGTTTATTATGTGCAAAATAAATAAACAAACAAAAAACTTAATAAAAAAAACTATGTAGCTCACATACTCCTTCCTTACAATCTAATATTTCTATCATGCCGTGCATGCTGCTAATTCAAAAGGCGGATATGGTCACAGACAGCCCAGCTTCTAGGATTTACCATTCAAACATACTTGAACTGGCATGAAAAATGCAATAAAATAATTCTTTCAGACAAGTTTAGAGAGAGGTATTCCCGAAAGACAGAATTCTGGCTTCCAGTCACATAAAGCTTACACTTTGTCAATAACACAGTGAAGGAAGGCATGAATGAATTTTATTTCATTGGACAAGTGACTTGGAATACAGATAAGGCAGGGTGAGCATATAAACCTTTAAATAAATGTTTTAGCACTATCTGGAAGGGAGGAATGCAATTGATTCCAATCTTTTCTGACAGAAAATCAGTTCCTCTAAAGCTCTTGGGGCAACAAACACTAACTAAAAGCGTCTGTTACTAATAAAATCTTTAAGTACAACAAAACAAAATGCTGTCATTTGCAACTAATAGGCTGCAATTAATGCAAATTATTACTCTGTAGTTTAATTGAAATATTAAATTGTGATATGAAGTCTTTGTTTTACTATGACTTTCAGAGCCATGTAACTTTGAAGAGGGATCTTTAAAGAGCTCAAGAAATACCCAGCAGTGAAATAGCTGACAAAGCCCCAGACAAAACACAGTGTAAACAGCATTAGGAATACAAAATACTCTGTGGCTCAAATGCTGGGGTTTTCCTCTAATGAATATAGCTACCTTACCTTGAATCACTACAGTTAATAGAAATCTCTGATCTACGATTACACCCAACAACATTTTTTGTTCTGCTTTGTGGCTGTTACCTTATACAAAGTTGTGTGGTGGAAAATCTTGACCTTTTCTTCCCTCTCTGCTTGTTTAAACATGAGACTTGTGTTATTTTCTGCAGTGATACTACAAGCTGGAGCAGTAAAAACTGTTGTTATAGTTCTGGTTTTGCTTTACAAACACAAGTTATGCTTCAGAATGACGGGCTGCATTTGGTGTTGTAGGAGAGCCACGTCTGGGACTTCTGCAAGAGAAATCCACCGAAAGTGGCAATTCCTTTTACATTATAAAATCTAACTCAAACCAGTATACTGAGTTGCAGGTTTATTTGCAAAACAATAGGTTGTTAAAATTCAGAAATCAAACTCAGCATTGTTATTTTGGCAGCCCAAGGATGGATGGTATTGCTAGAAAAAGAGATTTTACTCAGTCACAACCTGAATTTCAAATAAAATGGTGCTCCATTCACACTGCCTATCTCGTAACAGTTCAAAGGCATCATTATATTTTTAGTATTACATGTTCTTTTCCTAATGCCTTTCACAATGGAAGCAAGAATTGTGGAATAGAAAAAAAAAGTCTGGTATTTGCACAAAGCACATTCAGGTGCTGCATTAATGCTTTAAGCCTAAAATATATAGTACTATTAGTGCAGTAGTAATCTGTTTATTAGTTAGTAGAAACTGGACTGGATTTGCTCTCAGGTTACTACTTATTGAAATAGACACATTCAGATTAAGTTAGTTATTATAGCTAACATGTTTAGAAAAGGAAAAAAAAAATAAAAATCACACAACTTCACATACATGTGCTTGCAATTGTTATTATCTAACAAAGAGCACTCATGGTCTGTTTCCGTGCCTCCCCAGCCCATAAATCACAGAATTTCAGGCTCCTAACTTCTGCCTTCCCACCTTAATTGTTCTCTTTATTTTTATAGATAACTATTCAAACTTTAGACTTCAGTGTGAGCAGGCTTGGGCACCACTCAAATGAAAAATACAAGTGGGAAGCTCAGTATTTAGATATAGAAAATCATATTTCTAGAGTGAGGGAGGCAATCAAATCTATTTCACTCTCTTGTTACAAAACCAAACTCCCAGCACGCCAGGTAGCTCGCTCTTAAGGGGCTGCTTTTCAGTTTTTGCCAAAGAAAGCATTCAGCAACTGTGCAGAAAAAAATAAATAAAATCAAGTATTAAACAATAGCCAGCATTTTACTTACAGCTTATGGATGAGTCTATACGGTAATCTATACTTCTGCACTGTTGAACCCAAACACACAGAATCCCAGAATCCTAGGGGTTGGAAGGGACCTCGAAAGCTCATCCAGTGCAACCCCCCTGCCAGAGCAGGGTCACCTAGAGTCCATCACACAGGAACGCATCCAGGCGGGGTTTGAATGTCTCCAGCCAAGGAGACTCCACAGCCTCTCTGGGCAGCCTGGTCCAGTGCTCTGGCACTCTCACAGGAAAGAAGTTCTTCCTGAGATTCACATGGAACCTCCTGTGCTCCAGTTTGCGTCCATTGCCCCTTGTCCTATCATTGGACGTCACTGAAAAAAGCTTGGCTCTATCGTCCTGCCCCTCACCCTTTACATATTTGTAACCATGGATGAGGTCACCCCTCAGTCTCCTTTTCTCCAAGCTAAAGAGCCCCAGCTCCCTCAGCCTTTCCTCATAAGGGAGATGTTCCACTCCCTTAATCATCTCAGTGGCTCTGCGCTGGACTCTCTCAAGCAGTTCCCTGTCCTTCTTGAACTGTGGGGCCCAGAACTGGACACAATACTCCAGATGTGGCCTCACCAAGGCAGAATAGAGGGGGAGGAGAACCTCTCTTGACCTACTGACCACCCCCTTTCTAATGCACCCCAGGATGCCATTGGCCTTCTTGGCCACAAGGGCAAATTGCTGGCTCATGGTCATCCTCCTGTCCACCAGGACCCCCAGATCCCTTTCTCCTACACTGCTGTCCAGCAGGTCAGCCCCCAGCCTGTACTGGTGCATGGGGTTGTTCTTCCCCAGATGCAAAACTCTGCACTTGCCCTTGTTGAATTTCATTAAGTTTCTCCCCGCCCAACTCTCCAGCCTATCAAGGTCTCTTTGAATGGCAGCACAACCTTCTGGTGTGTCAGCCACTCCTCCCAGCTTAGTGTCATCAGCAAACTTGCTGAGGATACATTCTGTACCCTCATCCAGGTCGTTGATGAAGATATTGAACAACACCGGTCCCAGTACCGACCCCTGAGGCACTCCACTGGTCACAGTCCTCCAACTAGATTCTGTCCCATTGACTACAACTCTCTGAGTTGCATAAAATCACCAGGGCTCAAGACTCATCTCAGAAACCTCTAAGAAATACATCCTAGAACTCTTAACACCAGCTAAGGGTGGAATATAACACCTTTGCAATCTCCTCTCTGAATTGCTCGTTTCTGGCAATGGGCACCACATGTGTATATGTTTTAAATAAATTTCTGCGTTTGAATGACACTAAAAAGTGCGAGTTTACATTCTGCAGAGAGGTGCCCTGATGGTTAAATCTATCAAAGAAACACTCGTGTAGTTAGGGAGCATTTTTAATCCTTAATTTTAACATTCCATCAACATGAACAGAACTTCCTGCCTTGTGACAGGGTACTTCAAATATGAAGTTTTGAAAACATTTCTAGATAATTTCTTCTGCTTTTATGGAAACCTTTCAAAAGTTCTTCTTGATTTCAAATAGAGACAGGTACCAAACATTGGCAACTCTAATTTTCATCCAGCTCTAATGACAACAGATCTCATCGATGGTTCTGGGGTCTTTTGTTTAATACAAAAGCTGCTCAACTACCTAATGATTCTACAGACAGTGTTGACACTGTAAATCTTAAAAATCTCTTGCCTTCTAGTAAATTGCTTCATTAATGAGAAGTTACTGAAGCTGATTGACATACCATGGAAAACTTTCAATAGAGTAATTTGCCAGATAGTTCCACCTTTGGCTGAAGGATACTGTTCTTATGTTAAATATAGTTTTTAAATAAAGTTTTCCTTAATGCTGAAGAGAGCTGGTGGTGCTTCCATAAAGAGCTGGCTGCAACAAATGACTGGATGAAGCAGTAATGTAAGAGATGACTTGGATAAACACATAATTAAATAAAGAAGATGGATTATAAAACCAGAAACTGGTCTTTCTCCATATTTCAGACCATATAACTCTTTTGGACTTACATAAGCCTCTTTTAAAGCACTCCTTGTTTAGCAGGAAAACATGCAGCTTGGAACTCTAAGGGGAGGTGTGTTTGGAAATTTAAATTAGCTCCTGTGTATGCTAAGGCTGTGTGTACTGTCCTTACTCTACCTGCCTCACACCTGTATCGCCCAGAACTACAACCAGTTAGAAAAGGCTGATGACATCCACACTGCACAGTATCTGGCCTTTGTGCTCTCTAAGGCAACTGGAGCCATGAAACTTTCCTTTCCTTTTTGTCTGTGCTTCAAAACAGTGGTGACTACCAGCATGGTGTGTTTCCAGCATGAGACAGAGATCACACTCTTGATGGATGGCATGTGGAGACATTTCAGTGCACCACTGAACAGTGAACAACTAGCTGGAAGGCTATCAAAGAACTCTCCTGGGTGGAGGAGCCAGATTAGTCTTAGATATATTGCCCATATTGTCTGGGCAGAGTTCATAACAAACTAACCTTAAAAACAGGTTTAGGTTTTCCTGTAGGATGAGCTCACTCTAGAAGGCAGTGTGGAAGGGAATGCAGGTATAGAAAGCTGCCCTACAGCAAAGCAGGGAGATCACAGAATCACAGGTTGGNGCCTCTTGAACACCTCCAGGGATGGTGACTCCACCACCTCCATGGACAGCCCATTCCCACACCCAATCACCCTCCCAGGGAAGAATTTTTCCTGATGTCCCATCTGAATCTCCCCTGCTGCAATTTAAAGCTGTTTCCTCTCGTCCTTTCCCTGTGGGCACGGCAGAAGAGACCGACCCCCCCCTCACCTCAACCTCCTCTCAGGGAGCTGGAGAGAGCCATGAGGTCCCCCCTGAGCCTCCTCTGCTCCAGGCTGAACATCCCCAGCTCCCTCAGCCCTTCCCCATCAGACATTTTCCAGTCCCTTCCCCAGCTCTGTTCCCTTCTCTGGACACCCTCCAGCCTCTCAATGTCTTTTTTTGAAGTGAGCGGCCCAAAACGAGGAAGACTTTGCCTTCTGTTCTTCCACTGGAGACATCTTCCTTAGCTTGTACCACCCCTTTTGTTTCATATCCCTGCAGTGTTCCCTCTGATTCCCTGTTCTCCTCCTGTTCTGCTGAGCTCCTTTACCAGCAAGGAACCTTGTGATAATGATTTTTCCAAATATAGCTAGTTGAAAATATTAAGTGAATGCAAATCAATCATTTGTGCATACACAGGGGAAGGAATCTGGTTTTGATCAACTGAAGCTTTTTTCAGGATGTTAAGTCTTGAGACATTTCTGCTGACTTCATAAAATAATTAGAGCTCGTGGTGAGGGATTTTTATTGATTGCAGTGTTTTTTACTAGCTGTATCAAATAGTAAGGAAAAGCACCATCAAGATTTCAACATACCCAATTGTGCATGCTCTCCTAACAACTAACCCAAACTGTTAAATTTCTTGTCAACAGCAGGCAATGATTTAGGTGAATGACCCTGCCTTGCTGCACCTGTAAGTCTTTAAACAGCCACACTTTCAGCTGCAACAGCTTCCAGAAGTAAGTAATCAATCTTGAACATGTTGTTTCACAACAATAACTAGGTGATTTAAAAGCTGTGTTTTCCCCATGGTGAAAATACCAGGCTACTGCCAAATCAAGCTAGCTGTCATTCCCATCTGCCTTCGTGAAGCTGGTGGGATGCACAACTCAAGTCTGCAAGGAAATCGCTTTGTGTTCCTTTCATCTGGGGAACTGTGCTGAATCAGAAGGCTCAGTGGCACTGGATTCCCAGAACATCAACCTCTAAAAACACAGCATTGCCAGGCAGATCAGTGGTGATGATTTTGCTGTGTAATCCACACTGACATCCCTCTAGTGTGTAAAACACCAGGCTGGTACCAGTGTCACACAGAGCAGTACCAGCACATTTGGCTTCTGCTGCTCACTCCCTGCTGAGCAGATGAGGCTCAGGCTGAACTCCCCCCTCTTTAAGAGGGCAGTGGCACTCTGAATTCATTCATCTTATGAGGAAAGGCTGAGGGAGCTGGGGCTCTTTAGCTTGGAGAAAAGGAGACTGAGGGGTGACCTCATCCATGGTTACAAATATGGAAAGGGTGAGGGGCAGGACGATGGAGCCAAGCTTTTTACAGTGCTGACCAATGATAGGACAAGGGGCAATGGATGCCAACTGGAGCACAGGAGGTTCCATGTGAATCTCAGGAAGAACTTCTTTCCTGCGCGAGTGCCAGAGCACTGGACCAGGCTGCCCAGAGAGGCTGTGGAGTCTCCTTGGCTGGAGACATTCAAACCCCGCCTGGATGCGTTCCTGTGTGATGGACTCTAGGTGACCCTGCTCTGGCAGGGGGGGTGGACTGGATGATCCTTCGAGGGCCCTTCCAACCCCTAGGATTCTGTGATCTTCAATTTACTCCAACACAGACTGAAGTCAAATCCACATGGGGTTTCACCATGTATAAAACCAGACTACATGAGCCTCTTAACACAGCCTTGGGCAGATAAATGCTGTTACACAAACTGTACCTTGTTCTCAGCACACTGTAAAATCAGTTGTAACTTGGAGGCACAGTTCTTACCTTCCTTCTAGGTCTGCAGAGTAGCCCTGGTTGGTGCAGACATCTAGTCTGACTGTGCTGGCCCCTTCCTCTGTGTGCTGCCTCTCACCAGGGCATAAGGCTAAGGCTCTTCCATTCCTGCTCTCTGAGACAGATGGACCCATTTACTGTCATTCTGCACATTCAAGAAACAAAAAGGCAAATTAATATGATATAAATTCCTAAGCATTCTCTTTCTTAACAACATCAGCTCTTGGTAGGTAGGAGTTACTGTGATCATATTCTTAATTTGAAATGTTGCTACTAGTATGAAAAACAAGGTATAAAATGTATAGTACTGCATTATGGGTTAAACACAGCTTTAATTGAAATATTGTGTTGTAATTTGCTTTTCTTTCACAAATAGTAAGAAATTGGAAAAATTCACCAGCATCAAAGCAATGATTATCTAGAAATGTTTTCAAAATTCCAAATTTGAAGTACTCTGTCACAAGGCAGCATATCTTTATATCCTATTTAGACTTTTCTTTTATGGAGGAGGGGTGTGAGGAAGGAAACATGTAAATCACACTAACTGGTTAACATATTTGAGTCACAATATACTAAAATTAGTAATGCCTTCTTTACTTCTAGTCTTAAATCCAGCATCCCCCCAAGGACCAAAGAAATGTAAAACCTGGCCTTGCTGTGTTAATTTGTTCTACTGGTGGCAAAGCCTTACAGCAGAGTGTAAGTGTGATTCCAAATTTCCCATTAGCAATACTGAAAAAGGAGTGATTATGTACATTAAGAACTAAAACTTTCCTTTGGAAGCATTTCTTTTTCTCTTGTATTTGTCTTCTCGTGAGGAACTCTTACAACTGAAGGAGGAGCTTAAATTGCTATTAAATATAGCTTTATGCATAGCAAAGGCAATATGTCAAAGCCATTTTAAAAATAAAATATCATTGGCAAAATCCTATCAACAGGTTGAACCAGGGGTTGGGACATCCCAAGTGAAATCAAAGCATTAATAAAAGGCATTGCTGACTAACAGAAATTCATGTAAGGAAATGAGGATACAGACAAGAATCTGTGATGGTTTCCACACCATGTTTGCTGTGTTTATTTTTTTTTTCTGGTCAGCTGAACCAACTATTTGAAATTACTTATTTTAACCCCTCACCACACTGATAAATTTAACTAACAAATATAATGAGCTCTTGTTTTCAAAGCCATGCCCACTGGCTGATACTAGACTTTTGATTTTATAATAGCAATAGTTTCACAGTAAAGATGTGGATGTTAGTGTACAGCTACTTTCATTGACAGAACAAACTTGAAAGGATACTGGCACAACCTTTGACAGGTCTTTTGGGACACTACTCTGCAGCTGCAGCACTTCTCTGACCAAGGACAGGATGCTGTGTGATTAAAATTGAAACCTCAAAACACAGAACCCATGTCTGTTACCACAGAAACAAAATGCTAGCAAGTTGAGGCTGTTTTGTAAGAAGTCATAATTTTTGTTTACTGTATCCTTTAAATTATTTAGGAAACCTCTGCATAATTTATTTCTTTCAACAAGATACTTCCATGCCTCGATGTTACTATTATTTGCAAAACGACCCATATTCAAAGCTAAAATTTAAGCATGGGTAGCTTGAATTTATGTGTGTGGACTTCAGGATTTTGGTTCGTTGTTCTTTTTTTTTTAAAAAAAAGCTTTCAATATTTTTAAGTAGGTAATTTTGTAGAAACCAATACTAAGCAACAGTAATACTCTGAGTTGGTTGTTTTTCAAGAGGACTTTTCCATCACCTGAATGTTGTTATTGTAATTACTTACCTTTTAAATTCAGATCTGGTAGCTCTCAGGCTTCAGAGTCCTTTCTGACAGACAATGGAGAGCATACAAGATTTCCCTAAATCCATTTCTGTGCTTTTTTTATAGGTAGCATTAATGTTCAGGTATCAGGCACAGACATCAGTCCCAGAATCAAACTGCTTACCAGTCCCCTGCCCTGGTCCTGAACTCAGGTGAGTACAGGTTTTCTCCTTCCCTGATTACATCACAGAAAAGCACACAATTACTTTCAAATGGAACATATTCCTTATGTCCAGTTAAAGATGGCAGTATGTTCTTCATAACGACTCCAGTGCTTTACCACATAGCCAACAATTAGAGATAGTTATAACTCACCACCAGTGTACCTAGAATGAAATTAAATTGCAAGATGAAGGCAACCAGCCAACTTCTGAGTGTTTGGTGTTTCCCTTTTTTTTAACTGAGCAGATCTAATTTCAGATTTCTCCAAAGCTCAGTCCTTAATGTTCTCCCCAGAGGACTAAACTGTCATCCCTTGTAAAGACACTGTTCTCCTTCATAACTCCATCCCTATTACCTGCTACTGATGCAGTGATCAGAGTTTACAGCTGAATTCTATTTACTGGAGTGAAGTGCAGCCCTCACTCCTTGTTCCTTTTTGGACACCACTATCACATACACAAATACTCCCTAAGCCAGTTCTGACAGCTTGTTCAGCTGAAACTGAACACAGCAAAAACTGCTTTAATATCAGACATGCAGAGTAGCCCCAAAGCACACAGGAGCAGGGTGGGACAGTAGGGTGGGACAACAGCAGCCTGGGATTAGATCAGCTTAACCTGTAATGGGTTTACATCCTAGAGTAAAAGGCACAAACTGGTAGGACTTAAAAGAGGATGGCACTTACTGTGTGCAGTTCTGGGAATGACTCCACCATGCCCCCTTTTCTGTGTGAAGGGGCCTCTCATCTTTCTGTCCCTTCTTAGTCAGGGCTGGGGAATTAGTGTCTTATTGCAAGGCAGTGGCAATCAGCTAAGCCAGTGAGCCCCAGGTGCAGGGGCACCAGTCCTGTGTCTTCCTGTGAATGCACAAACAAAAGCCTGAGATTGTGGGCTAGAGACTGGCCCTCCTTCCTCCATCCTTTAGTAAATCTAGTGCCATCGTTTTATCTAATAACCTCTGCTCTCCATATCCTCCAGCTCTGCCCAGACAACCTCAGGCAGACATGCTCAGGAAACACCTCTCCACTACAAATTACCTTGAGATGGTACTGAGTGACAAGGGATTCTCTGAGCTTTGGATCAATCGAGACAGGAATTTTTTTGGTTGTAGTTGGACTTCAAACTTTCTAGAAAACTTTGTCCAAAGAAGTCAAGTGAAGAAAAGCAGTTGAAATGTAAACACACGTTAGGCAGCAGCTGGGAGAGGGAGTTGTGAAGATCACAGTTCTGAACAAGCTATGTGTATAGGTCCCAATTCAACTCAGTTCTAATTTGGATCTGGCCTGAGCACTTTAGCTGATATACTGATGTCTGAGCCAGGAAGTATCAGAAGACAGAGGACTGAACACAAGTTCACATAATTTCAACTCAATCAGGCTCATGTTTTTCTTACACATCACAGGCTGCACACATGAGGAAATAAGACTCACAGAGTGTGGTAGATGTAATGAGAATTAAGTGTGGGCAGCTATAACCTAAGATCAATGCAGCTCCAAACACTGACCACAGCCCTTCAAGAGAAAATACTTAAACCATGCAGCAATTTAGTTACACACATGCAGTTTAAAAGTTATACTTTATCAAAGTACTCCAGATCTCCCATTTTCATTAGCTACTGATCTTTCCTCTTTACATATAAAACTTGGACAAATGACAGTAGAATAAAATGGGTTCTCCTTAAGAAGAGCAATTTTGAGTGCTGAATTTGCAATTGCCTTTTCTCAGGATGCCACTAAAACTTTTTTATCCTTCTAAACCTTAGCCTACCCTCTTCCTTGAACAGAGCTAATGGAAAAAAAGACATCGCCCCTTCTCTGGCAACCTGTTGCTTCAGTCAGCTGCTGAAAATTCATTAACGCAAAAGTTACACAACATTCCTTCACAGGTACACTCAGCCCTCTCATTTATGAAGTTAATTTAGTGAGGTTAAATGATACAGTATATTTGACTGCATTTTCTCACCTCCAGCCCCCTAGGTAAGGGAAGGAACACTCTCCCTGCCTTGTTTTCATACACACCATGAAAGGGATTGCATTACCCTCCCCCCAACCCCAATTACTAGACTGTGGAAAGAATTCCAATTAAGTGGTTAGCCATAATAGCACGGCAGCCCTTTAGGAAACTGCTTATCTAAATAGAGATGTACAGAAGGCAGTTTTCTCTCTAATAGTGATGCATTTTCAATTTATGCAATACAAAGTGCATTGGTCTGCAGTGTCCCTGGCTACCGATGATTAATAGCCCATACCCTGCAAGGGTCTACAAAGAAAAGTGCCAAGGGAAGCAGATGCAGCGGGTTTTATATTATCATGACTGCAACAAACTCATTCAGTGGTGTCAGCTCTGACTGCAGGATTCTGATTATGAAATATGATGCGTGTTGAATTTAATGGCTTTCTCTGCCCTTCTGGTGAGTTCACTGCTTTCCAATGTCATTTTGTGTTCTCATCTGAGTGGTAATAAAAGGAATATCATTGACTGTGCTAGCTCTGTAACCACTGTGTGTTTTACAATAAATTGTGTTTCAGGACCTTTCTACCCAGGAGAGTGTGCAGGGCCAGAAAGTAATATTCCCCAGTTTTCCAATATGAAGGCTTTCTGTGAGAGGATAGGAAATTATGCAGGACTGCCCTTCTCTTGAGGCATTCCTTATGTGAGCAGGACATCTCTTTTTCAAGTGGTTATGTAGTAAAGAGGTCATTTTGGATTGCAAATGATAAAAAAAATAAAAAATAAAACATCAAAATAAACAGCTACTGTTACAGAGCAGAAATTACAGTACCTTGATGACAAGAGGATAAAAGTTATTCAAAATAAAATTTAAATAAGGAACCTGGGCCTATATGGTGTTACACATGTAGGAATGTAAAGTCAGGGAGGCTTCTAAAGACAGGTTTCTTTATCCAGGAAATTGTTATTTAATCCAACCTGTCAGTGAACTGTGGCCTGCACTACTGAGTTAGGAACTGGCCTTCCAGAGAGCTGGTTTGCTAGGTAGCTACAGGTGTTCTCACAAACCCCTCTAATGCCTGCAAAGTCACCGTGTTGGTTTCTCAAACAGAACACTACAAATGCATTGTGCCAATATCAGCATTCTGCACACTGCTAACCAACACTGTCCCAAGCTGGGGTGGTTTTACCCCACAAGACACTACGCAGATCTGTGCAGAGACAGAAGGCAGAGACCCAAAGCTGAGATATTTTGCACCATCAGAAAGAATTCCAGTATTTTCACCCCCTTTGCTCACCTGCATGTCCTGCCTGTGTTACCAGCTTCAGGGGCTCAGTCGCTCACACAGCTGGATCAGTCAGGGGAAAGCAAAGTAACAGATAAACAGACAGAAACAGAGATTCTCTGATAAATCAACTTCTCTGAACTTTCCCCTTGGCTTCTGCTGCAGGCTACAGCCAACTTGAAGCATTACAGCCACAGGTGAGTTAGAGAGTGTGTAGATAATGCAATCCCCTTTATGTAGACAGGGTAAGACATGAGCAGATTCTTCCCCTTCCACCCAGGAAAAAGCACAAGTCGAAGTACTACTCACTACCCTGCTTCATCATTTCATGACTGGTCAAATCTGGAGAGCAGCAATGGAACAGTAAGAGATGCTCCTCACCCAGAGCAAAACCATATCCACTGAGGCAGGAAGTACCTGAAACACCAATTGCATTTTTCTCTTTGTAAATGCCCATTCCAAAGTTTACCTGTGCTGTTTTCTTAACCACAGCCCCCTCTGATGGAGCGCTGCTGCTTCTAGAAACAGAAGAGAGATTTTTCCAAGCAGGAGGTCAGAAAGTCATGCATTTATGTTTCAGTTCACTATTTTTTATGTGATGAAACCAAACTGCAAAGGTTGTTCCTATGAATTTATAGTTAAGGTGGGAGCTCGCCTGATTAGTAAATCTGTACATTCATCTGTGATTCAGAAGACCACCAACAAACCAGGACACAGTCCCATTAACACCACGGATAGATGCATGCTTCATAGCCAGCACTGCCCTAATTGAATTTCTTCTTCAATTGAGTAAGTTCACATTCAGCAGTTCCACTATATCTGGCACCATTTTATTTATAAGTGTTTCACAAATATCTGCGAGTGAAACTTCTATTTTTAGGATAAACCAGAACATTTTTCACCTTGTTTTTGTCTCTAGTTGAAATGCCACTGGTATTCTCCATCATATTTTATGTATGAACACTTAAAAAGCTTTGCCTAAAGGACAAATGAGAATTTTCTTTTGTCCTTTCAGACTCTACTTCATATATTTTCACATAAAATGTATTGAAACAAGATTTAAAACTGTTATACATTTTATTGAGTTCTACCTCCAGAGGGAGAAGAAAAGCACATTAACATTTAACATGGTGGCTTTGTCTTTTTCCCTTTCCTTCACAGTTTGCTGAAAAACTTGCAGCAGTTGAAAGGTAGAAATGTCAGACAGAAACCTGTGATCTTCCTCAAAATTAAGTTATGTATTGCCATAATAAAACAGAGCACTTGTTCTCTCTGGGATTCTCAGTCTCAGTAAAGGATCATCAAAGGGGCTATGAATATTCCCAGATGAAGAGATCATAGAAAATGAGGGTCCTAAGAGCATTATGATTAGCTTGACAACCCAATGGTGGTGTTTCCTCCTACACTTCATGACCTTGTCTCATTTTTTCTGGTACGTGGGTATAAGAAGGTTCATGTCTCAGCACACGTCTGTGCATACAACACACGAACCAGCCACTGCGAAGCTTCCACTGGGGCTGGAACCTATGGAGAGGCAACAGCTTCTGAATTCTGCCTGCCATTAACTGAGAAACAACAGCAAAATCTCCTGTGAGATGCAGGCCACCTTGCCTCCTGTTGTTTCAGCATGCTGGTATCTGCTGTTTGCAAGCAGTAAAAGGTGACTGTTTGCAAGCAGAGAAATTGCAGGCTGCTTGGAACCCCTACAGAAATAGCCAGCACTGAAACACCAACCATGAAAGAAACTGCAACCTTGAGTCTCCTCTGCACAACAGCCCATGAAGCACTGTTCTTAAATTTAGATGTCTTCATGAACAGACTGATTCAGCACTGAGAGGGCCAGAGTATGCCAGATGCATCCATGATGTTCTTCCAGGGCAGCAGAGACTCTGCACAGTTTCTTTAGAAGATGGGTTATGGCTGAATAGAGAAGGATGGAGGGAAGGAAGATGTGCTGTTCCCTATGATGTCCTATAGCAGGCATATTTCTTGTTCTGAATGTATTTCTTACGTTTGAAGTTGCAAATCTGGTCCTCAAGATCAACAAAGCCTTTACTGTACTGACTTCAGCGTGGCCTCAGGACAGCACATCTGTCTCAGAGCAAGCCAACATGTTTAAAGTCAACTTTCTAGCCACTCATCCCGACATAACCACAAGGCACAATCCACATTTACACCAATCCCTGAAATTGTCTTTGTGGAAGCCCTGTCTAGTACATCCCTCAATTTGCATACCTTTTGCTTCAGATGAATACAATTAGCCAGGTTTCTTACCAAGCTCTGAATTTTGGGAGCTCCTGCAGTCTCCCATTAGAAGCATGAAGCAAGGCTTGACTTCACATAGAATAGCTGATTGTCAACAAGTGCTCATTAGTAAGATCCAAAGCCTCCCTGGTCTTGCTGTTTAATTTATGAGAGCCTTATGATTTATTTTTTTTCCCCTTCTTTTCCTTAAAGGCCATACCTGAAGTGCCCTGGTAGGGAAATCCATCAACTTGCCTGCAATTCTTCAAAGCAAATGAACAATGAAACAACAATTTTTCTTCCCTTTTTCTTTGTTAAAGTTAGATTTTCTCCTAAAATTTTGTTACAATATTGTTAACAAAACACAGCTATGAAACCTGGCATGCTTTAAGAGCAGTTATATGAACTGAGAACAGCCCTGAGGAGAAGGACTTGGGGGTGTTGGGTGAGGAGAAGCTCAACATGAGCCAGCAGTGTGTGCTTGTAGCTCAAAAAGGCAACGATATCCTGGGCTGTAACAAAAGCAGTGTGACCAGCAGGGCAAGGGAGGGGATTCTCCCCCTCTACTCCATTCTCCTAAGACCCCAGCATAAGACAGACACAGAGCTGTTGGAGTGAGTTCAGAGAGGGCCATGACGATGCTCAGGGGGCTGGAGCAGCTCTGCTCTGGGGACAGGCTGAGAGAGTTGGGGGTGTTCAGCCTGGAGAAGAGAAGGCTCCAGGGTGACCTTAGAGCACCTTCCAGTGCCTGAAGGGGTTCCAGGAAAGCTGGAGAGGGACTGGTGCCAAGGGCAGGGAGTGATGGGACAAGGGGGAACAGGTTCAAACTAAAAGAAGGTAGATTTAGACTGGATATTAGGAAGAAGTTAATTCCTGTGCGGGTGGTGAGAGACTGGAATGGGTTACCCAGGGAGGTTGTGGATGCCCCCTGCCTGGCAGTGTTGAAGGCCAGGTTGGATGGGGCTTGGAGCAACCTGGGCTGGTGGGAGGTGTCCCTGCCCATGGCAGGAGGTTGGAACTGGATGAGCTTTAAGGTCCCTTCCAACCCAAACCATTCCATGATTCTATACTCTCTACTTACAGCATTTTGACATCTTTAAATCTATCAGTAGACTCTTTATAAAGATACCCAGAGAACACAGTATCAATTTAATGGTGGGGGAAAGGAGCCCCATATTCAAGGAAGTCCCCAAGACCTTTCACTGTGTCCCTGGGAGAGTGGGGAACAGAGCAGGTGTTTCATTCTTATCTCACGTCCACCTCATCGTGGCTGTTTTAAAACAGTCGGGTACCCCCATGCTGCTCAAATCCAGCCAGCAGGAACCGGCTGGGCAGCCAGGAGAGAAGAGGTGTACAGGACAGGGAGGATTAATATTCTTGGAGGTTTTCCTTAGCATGCAGGAAGCAAGCACAAAGGCACTAATAAGCTCTTCAAGCAGAGTACATTTTCTCATGGGGATAATAGCTCAAGGATAGAAAGAGAGTGCTTTTATACTATAAAAGAACATTATCTCTCTTGTATGAAAACTAACCATTTTTGGCTCTTTAGTGCAGAACTAAGCTACCTCAATTTTACCTGTGCATTTGCACCTGTGTAAGGACAATTTTGAAATGTCAACAAAATACGTTTTAAGGAGTCTATCTTATGCCTCCCCATTTGCACTTAATTTGTTTCATCACATAGGGATAGGAATTAAAGGCCTTCACTACAGTTTAGGCAGCTTGCCAATACCTATTTTATAGCAATAAAATATGTACAAATTAAGGAATCTCATGTGGAAAATTCATTCAACAGCCTCAAAAGCCAAATGAATGGTAATTACTTCAAACACAATGTGGTGGCAATCAGGCAAGATTGGATCATGCTTTTAAATGTATGTCTAAATTTTTAAGAACCAAGATAATTATGAATTATGAAAATAACTCAGACAACGCTGCGGCAAAGCCAGTGTTTGTGGAGTAAGAAAGAGATCTTCAAGAAACTGAGAAGACTTAATTCCAGCACCTGCGTGGGAATAATCAGAGAGCAAATGTGGGGCTGATATTTTATTTCCTTACTTCTAGCCATCATTTTATACTTTAGGATGGCTCATGGATGCCTTGAGGTACAGAGCAAGTGGAAGCATATAAAATAAAATACACATAAAAGGATTTATCCTGCTTACAAAAACCAATGGAAGTTCTTACTAGTTCACATTCACATATATCGCAATGTAAAAATAAATTTGCCATCTTAATTCTCTGTGCAAGGTTTCTTCAATCTGGAAAACAAGCTTAATGCTCATCCACTTACACAATGCCAACTGAATAAACACAAAGTGGGTTCACTTCTCATGGGTAAAGCTGAACAGGTTTAGATCAATATATCCATTCCTTTTAAAGAGAAGACTGGCTAACACAGCCATACCTTTGTTGTTTTTTTGTATAATCTCTAGGACAGCTCTAAGAAAGTTTTCCATTCAGGAAAAAGCACAACAGAACAGGTCTAGAAGATTATGATACAATTCCAATAGCAAATAATGAAAATATAAGTGTAAACCAAAATATATACAAAATACCACTTTTTTTTTTTTTCATTGAAAAAATTGTCAAGACACTGGACTAACTTTCTTATAGATCTACAATTTGTAAATTAGTGGTAAATAGAATAATCTCGAGTTGACAAGGACCTCTGGAGGGCTCTTGGCCAACACCCTGCTCAAAACAAAGACTATTTTAAACAGTTTGCTCACAGCCTCGTGCTGTTGGATAGCATTGTCAGCACACACACTGCTGCAGCACTGCACCCATTACTTATGTCTGCACCTAAAAAGAGCTGCTGACACACCAGAACAGATGAAAAAGGCTGCAAGGATTATGTGAAGTTTGGAAAACTTCCACCTCGTGATGCATTTACAGATAGGTATGCACTGCACCACAAGTGATGATTGCAGGACACCAAAGCTCATAGGATCAACACAGCTGCTTCAGTGTGGCACTGCTCACAGACTAGTTCAGGGTTCTGACACATCTGCCCACGTGGGGTTAGAGCCAGCCACGAACCCTCCTGCTCCCTGAAGACAGATGGCAGAAGGTAACAGGCACCTGTGCTTCAGCTGTTCCTTCAGCCTGGCATCAGGGCTTACCTCTTCTTTACAGTGGAAGCTCCATCAGATGAAGCACACATCTTTTTTCCTGCTGCCTGCCACAGGACCACTGCCTCCTGTTGGCGAAGGGGTAACAAAAAAGGGTCAGCAACACCCACTGAACACGAAGCAAACTCTCCCACTGCTAAGGATCTGCATCAGTCCTGCCTCAGGTGTCTGTACTGGCACTGCACTGAAGCACAACATACCCTGAAGAATGAGGCACTTGAGGCCATAGTCTAATGGTTAGGACTATGATGGGATAAAGGTTGGACTTGATGACCCTGGAGGTCCCTTCCAACCATAACGATTCTATGATTCTATGCTCCATCCACTGAGCTTACCAAAAAGAGCATTAAGAGGTCACTTGACCAATGGCTAGAGTAGGCTAGGTAGGGAGAGACCCTTATGCTACAGTGTGTTTTAAAAAGTAAAAAGTTTAACACAATCCAGTGCCTGGGAGCTGAAGCTAGGCACACTGTAATAGAAAATAAGGCATACAGGTTTGGGATAAATTAACCACCAGGACAGTATACCTAAGGGTACGGTTGAAATTCCATCTGTGAAATCTCTAGGGCTATACTTTTTGCTAAGAATGTGCCAAACCACAACCAGCTCTGAGGAATCAGAAAACCTCCTTGGCAATGCTGAGTGTCAAACTGGTTGACAACAATAATTTTGTAGGTAAGCATCAAATCACACATAGCAAATGTCATGGGAGAGGGGGTGGAAGAGGGAAATTTTCAAAGGACAGCTGGACATCTGTCTCCCTTGGAAGACAAATTAGGCTGAAGACTTCGAAAATCTCTCCATAAGCACCCAGCACACTGGATCCAGCTGCACATTCATTACATGCTGGATTCGAGCTGTATTTTGTTGGGGATTATGTAGGAACATTTACAGGTTTGCCTGGGTTAGGTTTGCTTTGCCAAAAGACACGCTCAAGCACTGAAGAGAGAATCTGCTACACTCAAAGCCTATGAAATCACAAATGACACACAAAAAATGAATAAGGAAGAAAAGAGTCTATTTCATACTACAAGAGCTCTGGGACACCAGTGACATTTTCTGGCAGAACAACTTGAATTTTGGAACTCATTGCCACAAGATGCTGTGGGTGTGAAAAAAATAGACTCAGGGAGGGATTGGACACACATCATGGAGAATAAATGGCTATAAAACACAACCATGCAGATGTGGCTTCTGGCTTGGGAAAGCTGTACTCCTCTCCTCACTGGGAGCTGCGGGGGCATTTCTGAGGAAGGCTCACCCAGTTCCAGCTTTCAGTCAGTGCCTGCACACGTGCTTTCTGCAGCGTCAGCACTGCAGGACAAGCAATTTCTAAAGTGGCTCCAATCAAGTCAGTTCGCTCCAGGAAGGGATTTGTCCCATGAAGTCATCTCCATCTGCAAGAACTCTGAGCCAGCACTCAATGAATTTATCCAACTGCTGTACACTGTAACTCCAGACTAGTGGATGCAACCTGTAGTGCACAAGGTTGCAAATACAGCTCAGCTGGGGGAGCAGTAGAGTCTAGAAACCACTTGTTAAGGAAAAAAAATAAAGCTTTTTTAAAAAATAAGAATATCAAGAGAGACCTATTTGCCCTCTCTCAAAGTTAGATGAGGCAGGAAAACGTCTTTAACATTAACCACTGGGGTGGGAATTCCATACCTTCTGTTTACTCCTAGTTTTCCCAGAAATTGAAATCGACTCCATAAAAATGTCAAATAAAGTGTGAGCACTGTGTTTTCCTCAGATGATTTGGTTTCACCAAAAATCACCATGAGAAAAAAAGAAAAAGTACTTTGGATTACTCAAAATCAGTGACAATAGATGCTTTCTTAAAATTTCCCAAAATAAAAACAATGTATGACTTATATTAGCTCAGCTGTCAGCATTACAGTGTGCCTGGCATGCAGCCACAGTCACCTGCCAGTGGAAGGCTGGGGAGGTAACACAGTGCCTGCAAACATAAATGGCTGAAGGGAATAAACCTCCCTTTTCTTAAAAACACAATTTTAAAGACCTGCTTAAATCACAGATGTGAATAGCAGCCAATGCTCATGGTTTAATTCTATTCTTCAAGTATTTCTGAACCCATCCTGAAGTTTGCTCCATACCCTGACACACACCCCCTACACACTGCAGCACAGGGCCAGGCTCTGGCACACTGGTGGGACCCTTAAGTCAGAGGTGAAGTGTGAGGGCCTTGTGGCTGCACCCTTCCATGTGACCTTAAGCTCACCCTTGTGCACAGAAGTGGCTCAGTGGTGTTGCTGCCTTTGTGTGGGCACCTTGAGACTCTTCTGCACTGTGCACTTGTTGTGCAATGTCCAATCCCCAGTGGCATTTGCACTGGGAGAACCCCATTGCCTGACGTCTCTGTACAGAACACTGACCCCCAAAGCTGTTTTGAAAACCATAGAGAAAAAATTACCTGTTAAGGTTAGGAACTGCCTAACTAGTTAAGAGAGTGTCCTGTCTGTAACAAAAGACCAGCTCAACTGCTTTGCGGGCAGCACTGCTGGTTGTTTTGTCTTGCTACGAGTTAAACAAGATAACACAAATGCTCAGTGTAGCTTGAGAGGGAATCATTGTTTTCTGGGGAGTTATTATAATTATTTCCCAGGGAACCTTTGTTAACACCAGCAACAGCATGGCAAGGTCTGACACCAATTAGGAAAAGATAACACTGTGAGCTCTCATTGATCCCCACACCCCCTTAACTTCTACTGCTGTAAAACAGCTGAATTATCTTGACTTGCTGTGTCACAAACCCCAATGCCCTCAGCTCACTGCCCGGGGCGGGCACAGCCACCAGCTGTAAGGGGGGAACTTCAGCAGGGTGAGCCACATCGTGGGCACCAGAGGGAAGAGGGGGAAGATAAAGCTTCCAGCCCCTCCTTCCAACCCTCTCATCAACTCCCAAGGAAGCTGTCCACCAGCTCCTGCCTCATATGCATATGTATGTGCTGGTCTTTAATTAAAGCTATTTAAATTAGTCATATTTGAGAAGCCTCTCCCTGTGGAAAGGCCTGGTACTGCTGTCACATCAGAGCACACTCCTGTGCCAGCTGAACGCCCGAGTGGATACAGCCACGGGCCGGGCTGACAAGTGCAGATGGATTGCCACCGGCCGGGGTTAGAGGTGACAATGATTGACATCGCAACAATCTCCCAGTGACAAACCTGGCCTACTTAATGCACCTTGGTCTCTCTGATGAGGGAATTTGATCTTACAGGCAGTTCAGCAGGTGCAGTACCCAGGTGCCCGACTGGTGGGATTTCATTTTTTTTAAGCTCACTGAAGTTTTTCATCTAGAATCTTTTTATTTCAAACACTTTTCCTCCTCTCAAGGCTACGCCATGCAATGAACATCTCTTTTGTCATTTTTCTTGAAGTTATGAGTGGAAAACAAGCCTTTAAAAACTACTGGAATGCTTGGGGGAGGAAATACTTGCTGAAATTTTTTAATTATAATTCTCTCACTTCAAACCTGTTAATAGAAGATCAGTTAAGGTCAGGTGTCAGAACTGAGACTCCCCCCATTCCTGCCTTTACTCCTTGCTGACTTTTCAGCCTCTAGCAAAAAATTGTGAAACAGGAAAGAAATTACAGCTTGGGCAGTTCATAAACTTATAAATAAACAAAAAATTTTTGAAAGCATAGCAGCAAGAAAAGAAATATGACAGAGAGGTAGCAGTGAGTAAAAGTTTGGTACAGTGAATGTATTCCTGTTTCCTTTTAAGTTACAGTAAAAAAAATTTCCAAAAAGATTTCAGAGTATTTAAAAAGAGCGGAAAATGATGCTGTCTCAACAATGAAAATGTGCGAATTTGATTACCTGATGTTGTGCTGCTTTAAACGTGCCACACACACTCTTGTTTCTCACCTACCACCTTTTATGTCTATCTTCAAACCTGGGCTACACACAGCTTGTATCTCCTCCTATTGAAAAACAGAAGTAATACATTTCCGTCCTTAAAATGCTAATAATTTGTAACAAGAATCAATCTTTTTCTGGAACAAGTTCTAAGCCTATCATAAGAGGCATTATGAAATTAATTTCCCTCCAATATTCGGTTGCATCTTGAATTCTTTTGCAGAAGTGGCAACAGCAAATTCAACACGACGTCTCCTTGTTTAAGGATTTCCATTAGATACACAATTACTGCTGAACCTTGGATTCTGAAGCTGCCAAGCAAGTACTCTATTATAAAGTAACAAGAAGACAAAGATAACGTTGAAGACATTGTCTGAAAATGACCACAAAAAAACCCTCTTCGTAGATATTGGAAGTGGCAGATGATGCCTTGATGGTGGGGAAAAAAAAAACAAGGAGCCTGCAAGGGTAATTCATGTTTCGTTGTTAATAGATGAAGATCCAATACAACTCTTGATTTTCTAGTGTGCTGTGCATATGTGTGTGCAGTTTAATTTACACAGCTTGGCATTTCACAAAATAGATACCAAAATTGATTCTGCCTACTTCAGGCTAAACATGTGAAAATGCTGATTGACAGAATCACCTAAGGGTAATAAATCTGCCAAGCGTTTTGTTAAACAGCTATTCAGTTGGAAATGTACCCCAGCATTCTAGAATAACAATGGGCTAGTGTAATGTATATTGCATTAATTATACCGTTGACAAGAAAATTACCCTTCAAGCCAAGATTACTAAAAACTTTACTAGTTTGTTGGGGCTTTTTTACCCTCTCCTGTTAAACACAGTATTCAGCGTAGCCTTCCCAGAAGTTTTGCTCACCTCCTCCTGCAGAGTTAACCAGCATGGCAATAAAGTTCCAGGGAGATTTGCACTGATGTTTCCCTGAGAACATTGGTTGCTTCCCCAGATTTTATTATAGCTGCTAAATGATGAATATCAACATAAAAAATGGCCTCGCTTTCCTCAGAAGTTTTTCTGGCACACATAATAAAATGTTGCTTCAATTTGTGACTGTATTTATATCCTACAGCAGGTACACTCCCAGATCTCTGACAATTTGTCTGGGAAAAAAAACCCCAAACATATCAGGTTTTCAAACACTCATTCACATATTGGTGAGAGTGTAGGAAACTTCAGTCTTGGAGATGACACAAAGATGATGGAAACTAGTATAAGAATACAATAGAAATGTAAATACACTGTTACAAATGGAAGGTGATTTATGTGTTTCCAGACAAATACTTCTCTCTAATCCCTCTGACTGTCCTTGAAACTTCTGCTAAATCTGGAGGCCCTCATTAAAGCAGTATGATGGTGCTTCTGCATACAGATACCTCACCTGTATGCTGCCAGCAATACCTACATGGAAATAAGCCATTTTAGAAACTACCACTTAAAACCAGTAAATTCTTCCCCAATAGCATCCTGACTATGGGATGTAGAAACAGAAACAGGTTCAAAGCTCATAAGGGTGCTGTAAATGTCATGGGAGTCCTTTGTTCTGGAATAATTTCTTCTAGTAGGCAGTTGGACTGGATGATCTTGAAGGTCTGCTCCAACCTCGATGATTCAGTGATTTTTATTCTGAAATCTTGGGATGTGAAAAATTCTGTATATAAGACTGAAATTCTGCATCAAAGATGAGTAATTCTTAATTTTGCTACAGTAACTTTCTAAATGCAATTGTCAGTTATGCATTTGCTTTTTTGAGTTAGAATCTCTCTCAACACACAGCACAATTCTCCAGTGACTTTTCAGCATTCATGCACTGTTGCTGATATGGAAAAGTACTTCTAGTATTGCCAAGACAGAAGTGCTTACTAGCAAAGAAATGTTTCAAAATTGTACTGAAATATAGAGTTGACAGTGATGTGTTTGGACTAAAGAAAATACTACATGTGCTGTAAATTGAATTAAAATTCAAACATCTCTTACAAGCAAAAAACGAAATACTCAGTTTCCTATAATTTGAGTTACAAGCATGACTTATAATCAAACACATCTGAAAAATGGCACCACTGAGATTTGCCACCCTGAGGAACTGTCTGTAAGGATATATGTTTTTAGCATAATGGCAAGATTCCTTTTAACCAGGTACAGAGAAATTCTTTGGGTTTTAAGCATAATTTAAACAAGTTACATCTTTTCTAGTCTGCTTTACTGTAGGTTTTGTAAACTCAATATTAAAATAAATGAACATTCATCGTGGATTAAAAGACCACTCCAGTTTCAACCGTTACAAACCCCACTTTTCCAAATCACATTACCTTGTAATTTATTCTAATGTAGTACGTATTTCCCTTGAAAGCCAATTTCTATTCTTTAGGCATATGTCTAAATGCCTTTCTGATTAACCTCTCTGATCAAAAACCCACATAGCTCAAGCTAAAGCTTTCCATTAGCCTCAATAAGCAGGTTTTTTTTATTTTCCTCTCCAAAGTTGTGATGTGCTTGGTACTGTAACAGTGTTTTCTTTCAAGGAAAGCTTCAGGTGAAACAATGGTGTGGACTGGATGCTTAAAGAAAGCAAATCAAAATAACATACTGTGCTCTCATGATGATCAAGAGGGGCTGGGGCACCAAAGAAGAGAGATTTCTGAATAGGAAGGTCAGCCAGTTAATACTGACAGATATATCCTCTCAGGATTGCTGTTAATAATCAGATGCGGGCCCAAGTTATAACCTAGTTCTAAATATCTCTGACCTCAAGGCAAGCACAGCCTAGGTGTCATAGCTCATCCTATTTCTGTTTGTTCCAGCAGAATTCAAGTCTGTCTGGTTTCAGTCACAACTGGCAAACAGCTGAAGAGTCTCCTGTATCCCTGGGCATTTACAGAAGGAAAAGTTAGAAAATTTCCCAAATGAAAGTGTACTGAGCAGAGCAGTGACATAGGATGCTGGCTGATGGGAAGGAAGTTCAGGAAGAGGCAGAAAGCAAAGGATGCATTATGATAACAAAACCAGCACAGAGAGTGAAGAGGCTAGTCCAGGCTAGATTAGTACCTGCCAGACATTGAAATAAAAAACTTGAAGCCTCTAAGTTCCAACGTTTCAAACCCTCTTCTTCCTGCTTCCCCCTCATCAAAAGTGTTTCTGCACAGGCTGCAACTGTTTCCACAATATAGCCCCACTTCATCAGCGCTCTTCGGTAGAGTCTGACATTCAAGAGTCTTAACTCAAGGGTTTTGTGCTGGTTTAAATATATTTCCATGATCCACAGACTTCTCTCTCCCCAGAGATAGGTATTACACACTTCAGAGAAGGGATCATGTTTCTTTTAATGTCTGTAACATCACCTCAACGTTTAATAATGCATCAAAAGAGAATGGACCAAATCCAGGCTTGAAGTATTCCTCACAATTTTCAGCTTACCAGTTCTTGTTTTATTGCCATCATCTTGATGACTGAGTATCTTCCACACATATCAGAGACAGCACTCACATTTCCCAGCTACATTATCAAGCTTGTCAAATTTCATGTGAAAATCACATACATTGTTTTTGTCATTGCTCCGCTATGATTATCTGACTTGTCTAACACAAGCCAGAGCACTTGTTTCACAATTCATCAGATCTGGGGATTCAGCCCTGACCACAGATTTCGAGCAGCAGACAATGCTCAACACTGTGAAGCTGCTCAAGTGCTCTATTAGACCCACAGCCAAAACTGTACAGCTTAACCACATCCCGCTACAGCTGCCCAACATTGCTCAAGTGCTTTCTAACTTTAGATTAAAAGAGTTGTTATTATCACAGATCTCTTCCTCAAGTAATCTTTTATTCTACATTTTAAACAAGGTAAAGAGATGAAGAGTCTAAGTCTCTCTTTAGATGGCAAGATTTTAAAATCTTTCCTGTAACCCTTCCCCAAATCCTTTCCAATTTGCCAACAAACTTTTTGAAGTTCACACATCAAAATTGGACACGCATTTCTAATAGTCAAATAAGAGCACCCTGAAGCTAATTAGTGCACTCTACTTAGCAGTTTCTCATTTTACAGCTGTGCATTCACCACTCATTGCCTTTGGGCTGCACACACTCTGTTTGTCCATGCTTCATTTGAACTGGGCTTTCTTTGGTGGGAAGAAAAGAAGTGTAAGTGCTTGCTTTCCTTCAAACACCGCTTAATTTGTGCTTGTAGTAGATCCTACACAGTCCCACTATATCTGCTTCCAAAAGGAGGTGTACTTAAGATTTTCATATCGAGGGGAAGGAGATATGGGGGATGGGGACGACAGGGGAGAACATGGGAAGACACCAACATAAAAAACCCTAAAAAACATATAAACAATTATCTAACTTGAAAAAAGAAAGAAACATCGTGCGGCTCATTGCAACTCAGACCACTGATGGAGTAACTCTGCAACTGTCAAAAGGCTCCATGAACTCCATGCTCAGGAGCTGAGGATGCTGCATATGGAGAAGAGGAATCTTGGCTGTGAACATCAGGTTACAAAATGGAAAATCCCTTCCCAGCAGGCAGAACAATTCCAGTTGGGCATGACATTGCATAACTTCCAGGAATTACTGGCAACTTTGTAGGCAACTGTGCAGCTATAAAACATCTGGCTGTATTTCACAGGGTGATCACATACTTCATAGTCCTGTCAGAGCAGCACTGGTTACTGACGAATACTGCTGAGTCTCCAGAGCCCACACAATACTTTCCCAAACCAGAAATGCCACAGCATTCAAATCACAAGAGGCATTTGTGCCATGAATCACATATTTCATCTATTTCTTTCCCACAAAGTACATTTTCTAGATCCCTTTCACGAGAATGTCTTCTGTACCATCACTGCCTGAACAACCAGACTCACTGTGATTAAATACAACACAAGCCAGCATAAAAATCTCCATTCTCTCCTGACTTAGACATAGCCATTTTCACATTCTCCCACTGAAGACAGTAAAACAGCATTAAAAAAAAAATTAAAATATCAACAACTTTTCTACAATTACATGAGTGCAACAGTGAAAAACAATGAAAGCAGCTTGGCATTTTTATAAGACAGTTCAAATAAAAATTAATGGCACATGTAATAATAATTCCAAGCGTATTTTGTTTCCATTTATTTCCAACTAAGACACAATTTTTGGTGCATTTGGTTTTATAGCTCTGTGTATATGCAAAGTAAAAATTCTGCACGTGGGAAAATAAATAAGTGGCTCTATGACTGGTTGACAGCAAGATTTGTAGAGCTAATTAGTTCAATGAATAGGAAAGGCACTCAAAACTAACAGCTCATCAAATAGTTCTTCATACAAGAGATATCTGTCACCTTGCTTATGCTGAATAAATATTTTCACTGTCTTCTGGAGATCAATGCCAAGAGGAGCAAATGAAACCAGAACAAAACAACAATAAATAAAGAAAAACAAACCCAAAAAAGCTGTGCAGCGACCCTGGTAACCTCACTGATGGCAGTGGGGTACCTCAGTGGGGTAAGAGGTTGCTGGAAATACCAAGCCAGGAACTGCCTTCTGCTCCAGCCAAAAACACCTTCCTTTGCCTCAAGACTGGTTCAGCTCAGAGTCAAAGCTATCGATACACCTTCATTCTGTAATAAAAATACTCTTCTCAGATTTAGTCTGGGGGCAAAGGCCACCATTTTGGCTAGTCAGACCGTGTGGATTGTACCACACTGTGTTACAACAACCCTGAACAAAATCATAGAATCATTGAATCATTATGGTTGGAAGGGACCTCCAGGGTCATCAAGTCCAACCTTTATCCCATCATATTCCTAACCATTGGACCATTAGACCATGGCCTCAAGTGCCTCATCAACCCCTTTTTTGAACACCCCCAGGGACGGGGACTCCACCACCTCCCTGGGCAGCCCATTCCAGTGCCCAACCACCCTCCCAGTAAAGAACTTCTTCCTAATACCCAACCTAAACTTCCTCTGATGGAACTTGAGGCCATTTCCTCTCGTCCTGTCATCAGCAATTCGGGAGAAGAGACCAACCCCAGCCTCACTACAACCTCCCTTTAGGGAGCTGTAGAGGGCAATAAGGTCTCCTCTCAGTCTTCTCCAGGCTCAATAACCCCAGTTCCCTCAGCTGGTCTCCATAAGGTTTGTTTGCCAGACCTCTCCCCAGCCTCGTTGCCCTTCTCTGGACTCGCTCCAGCACCTCAATGTCCTTCCCATCCTGTGGTGCCCAGAACTGGACGCAGCACTCAAGATGTGGTCTCACCAGTGCCGAGTACAGGGGCACCATCACCTCCCTACTCCTGCTGCTCACACCGTGTCTGATACAGGCCAGGGAAGGGAAGGATGAGATCAGCCTCTCTGCTCTTGGCCTGTCCTGCAGGACTCCACCATGACCCAGCCCCAGATCTGCTGTATCTGAAGATGCCTCTGCAGGAGGCCCTGGAGGCATTTCAGCAGAAGACACACATTACCTTCCAGCTTGCTGATCCGTGTGTGTGCAGCTGTGGCTGCAGGACACAGCAGAATTCAGTGCAATTGAACCCCCCAGCGTTACTGATGGCCTGGGAGCACCACATGGATGTGAGCAGAGCCTGTGCCTCGGCTCCAGGAACCCAGGGACACCGGCTGGGTCTCCAGGCACCCATGTGCAAGACTTGTTTTGAAACTCAGGATCTTGAAACAGAGTGTAGCCCCATAACAGATGATCTGGGCCCACGATGAATGAGGCCGTATTTCTCAGTGCTGCTCCTACCACTGCTGTTACAGAGAGGAGAGGAGGTGGTTCCTTAAAGGGCTTGGAAAAACTTCTCCCCTGCCTCTACCTCAAAAATGCACACTCCCACAACTTGTGCAGCTGCCACTGAAACAGAACTGCAAACACACATTGCAAAAAAACGTTGAAATTGGTTCAGGGCTCACTGCCCTCCCTGTGCAGCTCCAGTGGTGGGGGGCTGCCCTCAGCACTCTGACCAACTCCTACACCTCAGTCGAGTTTAGATCCCTCTGAGGGGGGAAAAAGACAATATTTATTTATCTGCTTGCAAATTTTCTTGTGCAACAACAAGTGAGTTGACCCCAGAACTTTGCTGCTCCTGCTGAGCCAGGAGGCTCTAGCTCAAAGCTCCCCAGCCAGCTGCCAGGCAATCTGCACATGAGGGGTTTCCAAACGTCCATAAAACAAGTCCTGTCCCACAGTGCAAGAACTGCAAGTCCTCCTGCAGTGCATCAAGTTCTTTCTTGCATGGTTCTCTGTTACTGATGTATTGTGTTGCAAATGATGATTAATTAGGAAGACAGAACTCATTCCCAAAGCGCAGTTGTGGCCTGATAGAAATGGCAACACCTTGTGTAGACATTTGAGGTCAACTAATTTCCGTGAGAATTAGCTTCATCAAACAGGAACAGGTTTAACCAAGTGCTTTTGTGTCAGACAGACCCAGTGGGGTGAGGTACTGCAGATTAAGGAAATATGCTTTGAACTAATAACAGATTAAATGATAAAAATGAACAGTGTTCTAGGGGGAATGCTGATAACACTGTATTTCACTTGGGCTTTTAAAATCCACGTGTATCACCTTATTCAATCCCCTGCTCTAAAAAAATAGATTATCAGTTTTATTCCCCCAGGAGAACTTGTATGAATGACATAATTCTGAGTGACAAACCAGGCTACAAGAAGCTGTTCTGGGCAGGATAGTTAGTTACAGTTAGTAAAATAAAAGAAAGTACATATCCATCTGTATCTCATACTTCATGCAGAAGAGAAAATAACATACTAAGTTAATAACAAATACTAAAAAAGAAAGAGGAAAAATAAAGAAGTAATGAGCATTCACCAAAAGCAGCTTACTGAAGCCTAAGCAAGGGCCTACACCTGTCCTCCTTCTAGCAGTGAGTGCTGAGCAGGACAGAGAGGAGGAAAAAGGACAAAGTGCAGAAGCAGCTGACAGGAGGGAATCACTCACACAAGCACCAAGAGGCAAAGAAACTCCCTCAGAAGGACCCTGAGATCTACTTTACATCTCCTCTTACATGAGCCCGCCCCATCTCCAGCAGCTGCTGCCAACTAATATTAGCAGAACTGTCCCTGTTACAGAGAAATCTAATAATGTTAAATAGTCCAAAGTCATTCATGGCTTATACAGTTTTATTATTGACATTCAAGTAAACCATCAGCTCCTCTCACGAACGGTATTTCTAATTGATTTGAAATTGTGCTATGCTTATTATTCAATCAACTCAGTTTTGCAATCTAAATTGATATCTGAAAACATTCCAAGAAATGTAATGAGACTGTAGTAGCCATATATTTAAAAGAGAAGAAAAAGTAAGCCATCTGTTTGCTTTTGTATAGTAATGTAAAACATATCCTCGCCATCTCTTTTGATTTTGTCACTGTACTCCTTTAAAGAACTCTACAGAAGAAAAATGCTTAGGCTATAGCTGGCTTTCATCTTACTTCCCAAATCTTAGTCCTCTTTTACAGCAAGTCATTGCAATTCTATTCATCTTTTTATGCCTATAATCCAGAGTTTCAAGCACGCTCCTGGATAGAAAGGCCATTTGGGACAAACAGGAATTGATGAAACATCAGCCTTGTCTTCTAAGAATTTCAAAATGATGACATACACTTCAGTATTCAAATTCTTCTGAAACTGAGGTGCAGGAGTGAATGAAAGCAGAATTGAGTAAACTCACATCTCAACATTCATCTGGGATTTAACTTTTTAACACCACTTTGTCAGATCTTCCCGAGCTTCCTTAATAACAAAGCAGCCAAACAGGCACATTTCCACCGAGATATTACAGAATCACAGAACCCTAGGGGTTGGAAGGGACCTCAAAAGATCATACAGTCCAACCCCCCTGCCAGAGCAGGGTCACCTAGAGTCCATCACACAGGAACGCATCCAGGCGGGGTTTGGATGTCTCCAGCCAAGGAGACTCCACAACCTCTCTGGGCAGCCTGGTCCAGTGCTCTGGCACTCTCACAGGAAAGAAGTTCTTCCTGAGATTCACATGGAACATCCTGTGCTCCAGTTTGAACCTGTCTATTGAAAACATGGTATAAAAAAGGTTAATTGTCATTTCTTTTTTAATCTCCTAGTGCTGACACTGCCCCCACTGAGTTCAATAACTCCTCTCAGGTTGACCAGGACAGGTGGCCAGTGTGACAGAAGTCCCCATTCACAGCTAAAATCATTCACGACAAATTGTTTCTACCATGCTCACCCTTTGATATTGAATTCTTCTTGTGTGTGAAAAGGTAGGCCACGGCCAGGGCTGCAACTGTAATTAAGGTTCACCGAGTTGCTATTTCCATTATCAAGCCCAATTTCCAAGGTTTAGTAAGTCAGCCATTCCATTTGCAGAAGGCTGAAATTTGACATTCAACTTATCAGCAGAGACAGAGTTTGTGCTTATCTGTTTATCAAAAGCACAATTTAAATCCACTCAGCTGTTGCTGAATCAGAGATCTAAAAGCATGGCGTGTATCTTCATCTGTTTAAGACTGCTCTGAACACCAAATATTTCCTCTGGGGAAAGCAAAGCACAGGTGTGTTTCAGCAAAGGCAATAGAAATGCCTCCTGCCCAACAAATTTAGGGCTTATTCCCATTGCTCCTTGTTGATTCACACAGTCTCCAGGGAACAGAATGAGTTGTTTACTTAAACAAGCACGCCAAAAATAAGCAACCTGGTAATTCAAGGTGCACAACCTTCATGACTTGATTCTATTGAGCCTAAAACAGGCAAGACCTCCAACTTCCCAGGGAGCTGGAGTGGAAGAGAAGGTCCCGGTGTGTGTCTTACTGCCACAGGGGTCGTGCCTGGGCCAGGCTCAAGGCTGGGTCCCTAAGTAAGAGGCAGTGCCAGCATCAGCAGCCTCTGTCAACTCCTCTGCTGCCACACCAAGGGATTGAGCTCATTTGTCAACTCAGCATCATCTCAGCCCGGTCACCCATCACACAGCATAGCCCTGGCCCGAGAGAGGTTCATGGAGCTGTGCCAAAGCCAGATGCCCATGCTGGAAACCTTTGAATTGGTACAACCTGACAGAAGAAGCCAAGGGTAGGTGGGAAAACTGGGTACAACTCTCCCCAAAATTGATAACCCTCCTGCAAACTCTGCAATCTCCTCTGTGGTGCAAAGACCAAGTTTGCACATAGTCTTCCATGGGACAGTGTTCTCAGGATGAGCACAGCCAGATTTCTAGTGCTTTCACCCTTCAGCAGTGAGTTAGGACACAATTACACTGTGAATAAGAAGAGGTGTAACGTGTAAGCCTGGCAGGTTAGATGCATAACTGAGGTAAAAATGCTAAAAATAATACATACATGTGCAAAAATGGAAAAAAGACATCTGCAAGTGATATCCCAAGTATCAATCTCTTCTTCTGGACACAAAATACAGCAGTACCCCACAGCAATAAGGGTATCATACACATAAGAGTCAAGCTATAAATTACAAGCTAGCCAGTTTGATTCACCATAGCATCCAGATCCAGCTGGGTTTTAGCTTCACAGTCTGTGCTTAGTACAGAAAGGGAATTAATTTCACCCTGCATAAGAGACAGCACAAGTAACTGAAATGAAACATTGGGGGAAAGCTCTCCTAATATTTTTTCAACAAAACTATTCATATGGATTAAAAAAATAATAATAATAAAAAAAAGACAACCTAATATAATTTTGCATCATAAAACAATACCAAATTCAACCTTAGATCTGAAGAACTGGAATTTTCAAAGCTGGTTATGTAGGTCAGATACATGAGCCCCACAGAAATGCAACAACTTCACTAGGTTATTTCTGAAACATCTACTCTGAAAGAACACAGATATGGACAAATTCTTGGATAGTTAAAAGTCAACACAGGCCTTTCCACTTGGGATGAAACACCAGCTGAGAGCTGACAGCTTTCATCTTTTCAGGTGTCAGAGTTGTGGCCTCTGCAAAAAAGGTGAAGTACAGAATCCTCCTCCACAAAAGAGAAAATGAATTCATTCTCAGCCACAGTAATGAAACCTCTAGCCCTGAAAAAGCTTCTTTCTTTGTTGGTCCAAACATTCAATAACTCCATCTGGTCTCAATGGGGTCCGGGTGGCAGAAAAGGTAGGATCCCACAAATACGGTCCATGCCTGACCCCAGAAATTAGTAGGTTTGGGATATCTTGAGAAAACATCCAGGGGTTACTTTATACAGTTTCCTGTACATTGCTTTATAGAAAAAGGGCAGCACAAAAGCCCCACAGTCTATCTGTAACTGAACCTTTCTGCACTGAAGCAGCTGGGTATAAATCAGGACTAAGGCTAAGTCCGTGTAAAGGAGTAGTGTGTGTAAAAAGCAACAGGTTGTACATAAGTGAAATGAAGGCAAGTCTGATGTACACGCTTAAGAGCTATGAGTAAGGCAATTGCAGTAATTACTCTTCATTTTTTGTCAGGAAGTCACCAGAAGAAGTGTTCAATGCCATATGCCAAGAGGGAGTTGTTGCTTAGATTCTGTTTCATGTGTGATAGTAGCAGAAAGCAAAAAACTGATCAAAATACTGCACCCTGTATCTTTTTACAGCTTATTTACCAAGGCAGAATTTACTATTCCAGAGTAAGTTCCTTGGTCTAATGCTATTCTTGTCTTAAGATGATTTCAGAGTCTGGAGTAATTCCCCTGAACTTTGCAGCCCAAGGTATCCACAAAGGATTGAGGAAAAACTTCTGCAATATGGATAAGACTGAAAAATAATTAGTGAAACATTTTAAGATAAAAAAGTCCAGCTTTTGTAATAACGTTATTAATATAAAACAACAATAATATTGTTGGTATAGCAGCATATATGTCCATCATCTACTTGCAATATGACTTTCAATCTTCAATTTTTCTTCCATACTAGAGAGAAATCAGAGCATCTTCTCTCAAGCCAAAAAAGAGAATTAAATACTCAGATTCACAGACCTGGTTCTCCTTCATGCATTGTGACAGCTTCTTTTGTTTTAGTTATGATTGTGAAAGCTAATAATGATGAAGCACAGCAGAATTGAGATGAGCACAGATAACCTGCTAAACTATCTTCAATGTGTTATGTAATGTTCAATATTGATTCTGATTCACTGGAACGTCTATTAGAGTTATCTGTTCTAGCCAGCTGCCAAATATACCTGCTCAGTAATGTGTCCAAATTCATTAACAGTTTTGTTTTAATAATATTTCATTTTAAAGTTTAATTTTATCCACACATTAGCTTCATATTACTTATGCAAATAAAAGCTTTATGGCTGTATTAGCAATAATTCATTATCATTCCCTACTGGCTAAGTAAAGGAATTTGTAACTTTGGAGTAGATCCAGAGCTTTTAATTGAAGATACTAAGGGAAACCTACATTTAGTTAGAATCATTTGCACATACAAATTAAATATGATTAGCATAAGTCTCTCAAACTCTTCCTAGACTCAAAGATAGATTGTGACTTTTCCTTTAGTCCTGCCTGAAGGACAGTGTGTTAAGGTAGAATCCAACGATCATCCTGGGGGAAGGAGGCCACGACTCTCTCAGCCAGCATCTGAGATGGGAAGGTGATCTGATAATTGGAAGTTACTTCCCACTCAGCTTCATCTTCACTGTTATGGCAGAGGTAACACATGTCCTTTCCTCATCTATCTACCCCGTATCATCTCTAAACAGAGGGAGAGAGGAAAGCAATGACTCTACCAGTGTGATTTCACTTCCAGGGACTCAGAGCAGGTGATAAGCAGTAGCAGGGAAGGAAGGAAATGTCAAGATTGTATGGGCAGCTCACAAAACCAGGTATGTGTTAGCTGCTGGGACAGCAGTAGTATGTTTTGGTGCAACTTTACTCTTCTGTTGCTTTACATCTTCACAACTAGCCCCATGTAGGGAATTTACAACAACTAAATATATAGAATAGTGCAAATATATGGAATTGATAATAGTCAAGTACCTGTTAGGTATGGCCACAGAACTCCTACAGGGCTGGGTCTTAAGTTCCAGTGTTTCTTTCTCCACTTCAAAGGCAGAGGACTGGACCCTTAATTATCTCAAAAACTTATGAAGAGAATTGTATTGAGGACACTGCTTTCTTTGTGCTCTAAATGAGCTCCTGTTGGATCAGGAACTGACTCATGTTTACTTTATTATGTCCCAAGTCACAAGAACTGTGGGTATCTTCCCCATCTCCTACAGAAGAAGTTTTAATTAGCCAATTATATTAGTAAAAAGCAATCTAATTTCTAGGCCAAACAATAGCATGGCACAGATATTAAAATCAAATTAGCAAGACATACCAGTGGTTTCCTTGAGCATGCAAAAACGACCTCCTGCACAGATAATTAGCATTATGTCTGTGTGCTGATCTGTAGCAGTGGAAAAACAGTGGTGAGTAATGAACACAGTAACAGGTATAAGAATTTCCCTCTACTGTCTCTCTCCAGATTTTGCCCTTTTAATTTAGTTTATTAGTAATCATGGTGCGTCCTTTAAATATATGCTTTAGAAAGCAAACAGCAATATTTGCAAACAAGTAGCAATGCTACAAGAGCTACACACGACTGCAGGAGACTCAGTTCTCTGCTCACTGCAGACTTCCCGCACAACACTGGCAAAGCCATGAAATTTCTCTGCATCTCTGTTGCGTGAGGACAAACATTCCCACTTCTTTCCTCCCTCCTTTTCAAGCGAGTGTTGTGAGACAGAAGATGCCTCCGCTTGTACTTGTGTACAACCAGAGCAGTTAACCCCCAGGCACGTGCAGCTTAGCATGGTGAGGGACAATTGTAACGGGTTTGCTCCAAAAAAGAACTCCAGCAATGTAACCTTCAAACTCTGGTGGGAGAAATGGAGCTTTCCTCATAAAACACACACGTTAAACATAAGGAAGAGGGAGAGAGGGGATAGATCTTACAGCCTCAACTCCATACAGGCTTTTTCTTTATTCACAACTTGAGTTTAAGCTGAAGCAAAGAATTACCATGTTTGATCCAGGATGATGGGTGCTTGTGATTGCCAACTAGTGAAAGCTGAAAGGCATCTTTTAAATTGTGCCTAGAATCCACCTTCTGAGATGGAAACAGACTGAAAACACAGTTATTTGGGAATTAAAAACAGTCATTTACCAAACAACTAGCTGCTTTGAAAATGTGTGTTTCCGCCTTTCCCCCAAAAGAAAACAGAAGCCTGTTCTCCGTTGCCACATGGCAGCAATCTCTGCAGCAGCAATGCTCCCGACAGCAGCTGTGCAGCAAACCCAGCCCCTCTGAAAAGCAACTTGGATTTGTCTGAATAAGACATTTATCCTTCAAAGGCCAGGGCAGCAGAGCGCCCGCCTTGGAAAAGCTAACAGATCAATTCTGCTTAACCCCTGAACTCTGAATCCTTATTACAACCTTTTGCAGGGTCTGAGGTGTAAAACCAGCTCTAAACAAAACAATAACAAAGTCTGCCATACAGTAAAGGGATGAAGTGGAAGAAATACGTTAACAAAGCAGCTGTAAGGGGCTATTGCCCGACCTCTGGAGATGCAGAGCCCTCTGTTTCTGCAGCACGCCGTGGGTTGTGCTCACTTCAGCCCCAAAGTAAGGGTTGACTTGGGAGTAATTGCTCCCATAACAGCATCTGACAGCCCCGAAATGCCCAGGATCAGTGTGGACACACTTCTGTGAATAATTTCCCTATATAAAATGGTAGATCTTAAAGGTGCAGTACATCCAATATCTGAACCCAAATTTAATCTGTTATAAACTAGTGTAAGACAGGAATTACAGGACTGCAGGGATAACTTGTGCTTTCCTGGCTGTTGGTGTATCACGAGTTTCCAGCTGTATTTACTGCACCACTGAATGGAAATTCTGAGAGGATTTACAATCAAGAAGAAAGGCAACTGAAATACAAAGTGTTTCAACGCTGTTCTGATGTAACTGCTACCAACGTTGGTGATTTCTCTTCTGAAGTTAATATTTTATCTTGTCTAAGGAGCATAAAGTCCTTTTACAATTTTTGGATCCAGAATTCCTTCCCCTTCCCCTTCCCTCACACACCACGCCACTTACCTGCTGCCTGGAAAGAAACAGTAGGATCATGCACTGGATGAAGCCACGTGTTCCATCAGCTAAACAAAAGGGTCAATTAAAACCTCAATTCACTACATGCTTTCTGAAAAACAGGCATACAGGAGTATTCACGTACTTTTGGAACCACCAATATTCAACCCCATGACCCCAGAACTTGCTCCACTTGCTCCTGCTGAACAGTTAACACCAACATGGTCTTAATTGGCTGTGTCCAAAGTGGGATTAGCTAACAAAGCTGTCCCTTGCTAAAACCATGGCATTTTTTGTATCTACTGGAAAGCACTTAGTATGTATTTTCTTTTGCCATTTGCTAACTACAGTAAATAACACACCCCGAAATTACAGTTCAGTAATTCTGCAGAATTTCATGCAAGGGGCCTGCTTGTCACCTTCCCTTCAACCATGTGACTTTATTTCTACACTCACCCAGAACCCTCCTCTGTTCCACAAGGTGACCCTGCATTTTTATTCTTGCCATGCTTGCCCTCTCTTTGAGTCAAAATGGATTCACAGATATCAAGACTGGGCTTTGCAATCACCTGAATTAATGCTTACACAGAGGAACTGCTGACAGAAGCACACAGAGAGGGTAATGATCATAGAATCATAGAATCATTATGGTTAGAAGGGACCTTCACGGTCCAACCCTTATCCTATCATATTCCTAACCATTGGACCATTAGAACATGGCCTCAAGTGCCTCATCAACCCCTTTTTTGAACACCCCCAGGGACGGGGACTCCACCACCTCCCTGGGCAGCCCATTCCAGTGCCCAACCACCCTCTCAGGAAAGAACTTCTTCCTAGTACCCAACCTAAACTTCCCCTGATGGAACTTGAGGCCATTTCCTCACGTCCTGTCATCAGCAATTGGGGAGAAGAGACCAACAGCAGCCTCACTACAACCTCCCTTTAGGGAGTTGTAGAGGGCTATAAGGTCTCCTCTCAGTCTCCTCCAGGCTCAATAACCCCAGTTCCCTCAGCTGGTCTCCATAAGGTTTGTTTGCCAGACCTCTCCCCAGCCTCGTTGCCCTTCTCTGCACTCGCTCCAGCACCTCAATGTCCTTCCCTGATTGTGTCAGTGTCCTGTTTCTGATGTCATGGAATAGCTTTTGGTAGCATTACAGATGGTTATGTCCAACATTGTGATACCTGCAGGTTTCCCAGCCCAGCAGCCGGAAAGCATTCATTCACCCCAGGATCCTCATGTACTACCCCACACAAGGTCTCTGCCCACCAGCACAACCTCACTGCAAACACCTGCAGCCATCTGTCCGACAGGCCAGCTCAGGTGACAGCATACCCTGACCAAGTTCAGCCACCACTTTCACCACGGCCAACAGCGGGTGGACCACAGGCAGCACTGTTGAGCTCTGGCAAAGAGTCACCCAACCACCTGCAAGGTGGGGACAGCAGACAAGATGTGAGCACCACACTTGTGCTGCACTTGGCTGAGTGTCTGCAACAAATGGGAATGTCCCTGTCATCCTGGGCTAACAAACCTGGGTGATTATCACAGTGAAGGCTCATACGGGTTGCAGAAGTACATCCACAGCACTGGGAAATTACATGGGTACTTGCAGCTCGTGTTTGCCTTCAGCAATCACACTTCTCCCAGCAGTGTGGCCAGGTCTCATCTGTATCAAAAAGTTAAGGAATAAAATTGCGTAATGCTGGGCTTCTGCAACACTGTGGAACTGGGATGGGACTATAGAGGCAAACAGCGTACTGAGAGCACACCATGCAGGATCCAGTTGTGAGTGCTCCGTAATCTAAGTTCTAATGCCATGATTTTGGAATGAACTTCCCTCCTCCAGTGTTTAGCTACAAAATGTGTGAGTAAAGAATGCTAAATTACATGCAAGTCACATTAAGAACAATCAGTCTCATGTAATAGGGAATCTAATAGTTCATAAATGAGATGCAAATTCATTTTTACGGGTGCACTATAATAAGCCAATTATTTCAGAGCTCTTCAATTATGCAGTTTCAAAAAGCTGAATTGCTTTAACCTTTTTTTTTTTAAGAAGCTTTAGGTTTTTCCATAAAAAAAACCCCAAAAACATAAAACCAAAACCCAAAGCAACATTAAAAAAAAAACAACCAAAACCCAACCCCCCAAAACATCATGCCAAGTTACAAGCACCAGCGATAACAAACATAAAAGAAAAAGCCAGCTGGCAAACCACAAACAGAGTAGACATGCAGACAACAGACCTCTGTGTTCCCACCAATTACAGCCATTCAGGAGCCCATCCTATCGCACGCTGGGATGAGTACTGGGATGTGCATAAGGGAATCTCAAGAGCAGCACTGATTTACCGTGTCTGCAGACAAACAGCATTGCAGCCCAGCAGCAACATCCTGCCACCAGCAAAAAGGCCCTTTTGGCACTTAAATCCCAAAAAGAGGTGGTTTTCCTTTGGAAAATGACTCGGCATTGAGATGTTCTTCCTGAACCCCCCTGTACTGCTGCTCTGAGGGAACTGGGAACAGGAGAATGTAGGTGTCATTTCAGTTTAAATAAAACCCAGTGGGTTCTGCCTCTGCTTGATCTTTTCATTCTCATTTGGGCATTCTGCGAAAAACAATGAAATAATGCAAGAACCAAACCAAATTCTTTCTGACCTGTGTGCTAAGGTAAAATGCAACTTGCACCAACTCAGCCCTAAGTTTGACTGAAGTTTTTTCAAAGTTAAGCCCCATTTGGAGAAATTTTGCAAAGCAAAAGCAAACCCACTGCTTTCCAATGATTTCACAGAAACCTTCATTCCTTCAGTTTTATTGCTGATGATTATTTACAGGGAAACAAAAGCAAAACCAGTCCAGAATCAGAGGTCACATAAAGGAGCAAACCTCTCTTTATGGTTTTATGCTTTTTGAAGGCTTATGCTGATTGCTATATTCAGTGTTGTTCTGCAGGGCACCTCACTACTGAACCTTGGCAGCGGGTGAGACACTGCTTGCTTTTGGTTTGTGGCTTTCAACTGGGACAAAACACTTAGAATATATGGGCAATTCCTTTCACTAATACAACCCTTTTTCATTCATAGAGCTACAAAATACTTTGCAGGGGTGGATCACAAAGAAATTGAAAAATCACAGCTGTTTAGGCCTTGGCCACACAACAATCATGAACTTGGTCTTAACACGACTGTGACACGCAGCGCTGGTCTCCATTTCTGCTACTCACCATCCTACTTTATGTGGTTGTTATTCCTCGTATTGTGGCCTCAAGAACAAGGAATTTAGAAAAACTGTTAATACAGAACTCAGGCACTCTCCCAGTGAGGCCATAAAGCGCTGGACTCCAGCCCAATCCTTCTCGTGACCATTTAGCCTTTTTCCACACAGCAAACACACGTACATGAACTGAGGACAGGACTTCCCTCTCTGGATAACAAGCAGTTGTACTTTTCAGCCTTTGATTGCAAAGCATTCGGACCAGAGGGAACGTGCAGACAAAAGTAAAGAAGTGCTCTAAGAAATGGTAGTTGCAATGCAAGGTAAGCTGTCCCATTGCCCTGGGGGCTGCCAGCCACTTCTGCATGGGCTGAAAGGCCAGCTGGGCTCAGGTACCCACAGCACTCTGTATTTGTGCTGCACAGCTGAGGCTCACTCACCTCCAGGATATCCCAGCTCCTGCCTCTTGCCCTCTTCTAGTACATGCAATACTGCTATCCACTGGCCTGAGTCACTCTGTCCCTCGGAAATGCCTCCTGCTGCACCACCAGTAACCACAGCTTCTCGGGTAACCTCCCTCAGGGATGCCACAACTGGAAAGTAAGAAATACAGCCAGGATTTGTACACAAAGGCCATATCCTGGGCTAAACCAATTCTCACTGTGGGAGAGCTCGCACAAGCTTTTAGGCACGTAGGCTCTTCTCTGCAGATCTGAAACAGAAGTGGCAGACTTGAAGTCCTCACTATGCAATTGTTCTCTGGTTGTATCTAGTTTTGAAGCATACTACACTTCAGTTCCAGAACCCCAGTAGCCTTACATGTTGTCAGCACACCAGCCAGCCTAGTAAAACATACAGCCTCTGCTTGGGCACCTTGTCCTAGTGCAGCTTCACCACCAAAACTCTTACATGGGCTTTCTATCACCACAGACATCTCTGTGTAAAGCCCTACAGAGTTACAGGATGCTGAAGAGCAGGAAAAGGTCTGTTTTATCCCCCCTCCTGTTCATGCCCATTACAAACCTCTGTCACGTTTGTTACCAGGCCTGGCTGAGCAAGGCTTGGTCTGACATCTCTGCCAAATCTTCCTGGACAGAACCTCCCAACAGATCAAGTTTGAGTAGAAGCAAAAGATGCCATAAAGGTAAATTATAACATAGCCTTTTACACTGTTTAAATTGTCTGGAGGTAACTCAAAACTGACGTCCAGATTCAGAATTAGTTGTTTAGCTCCGACAATGCTTTCTGATCAAGGCTTAGAACAATGTACACCAGAGCCTGAGCACACTCCTATCTAAATCCATACATACTGTTTGCAATTGGAAGATGATCTGCATTTTAGCAAAGATCATATTGAAAAATCAGAAAAATATATATATAAAAAAATATCATGAAGCATCTAACGTCTGGGTCAGGGCTTTTGTGACTAGAGACTGTGAAAGACCCAGAGATGGCTTTGGCGAAGGGCATCACTCAGCAGAGCTGTCTTGAAAGCACAGGGTCTGAAATCTGCAGCCAGTTGACCTTCTGGGACAGAATCATTTTAATAATATTCTGGCCTCACAATGCTGTAAACTATATTGTGAATACATACATCAGGCTTGGGTAAGAAGCTTAATAATAAATTAGTTAATTTTTTTCTTTAGTTAAAAGGCAGTGCACGCTGTAGCTTTATTTACAAAAGGTTAAACATTCCTTTAATTGGATTGCTGGCCTTTAAGTGTGCAGCAGAATACCCTTCAGCAGTGTCCCTTTTATTTGTGACTGGAGAAGTGCCTAGAGAAATGCCAAGGGAAGATTTCATTTTAATAAAAAAGAGAAGCTTAAGATCCCTTTGGAGGCTTATGTTACATCTCAAAACTACCATGAACTAATGAATTTAATCTAAAAGGTCCCCAACCACAGGACCAAAGAGAAATTGCAACACTGGCATAGCTTGACCAAGCTGACTTTCTATGCATGTTAGCAGCTCTAGCTTTGTGCTTACATTCTGTTATGAATACAAACACACACATCTATCGTTTTTAGTAATTTAAAAGATATTTTTTTAATGAAAAATACAGTTGCCCTACAGCATCCTAAAGACACTTCAAAGAACCATTCGTGTCAAGACTCACACATAAATAGAGCAAAAGGAAAATGCACAGCCCCTCCTCCCATGAGTCAGTGCTTTGGAAAAAATTACACGCCAAAAATTGTACTGCATGGAAGAAAAATAGCCCCTTGTTGGCTGATGGACCCGATTCTGCACGGTCTTGGAAGCTGAGTGCACTCAGCACTACTAGGCTGAGTTATTATCTCACAGTTATTATATGTACAGTATGGAAGTCTCCTGGGACAGTGGCTCATGTACACTTTGCCTCTCTAGAAAGTAGGGTGGGAATTTATGAGGAAAGAAAATAGGGTCTATAAATTACACAAAGGACCTTTAAATAGAGGTATAGGTTTCATCATTGGAGACTGTTACTTGATGGTCAAAATTAAAAACAGCTTCTAGAAAGTGGATTGCATTGAATTTTCCATTTGGGGGGAAAGAAAAAGAGAAACAATTTCAAACACAGCCTCAGTTAACTGGGCAAGTTAAAGTAAGTCAGTGCAAACTTGGCAGCACAGTAAGTGACCAACATGTAAGTTATTATCCATCAGTTACCTCTACTTCAGCATCTCATTTGGCTTTCTAAAATGGGATAATTAGAACTTGCCTTAGTGCTACGATGGATTTTAGAGCCAGAATCTACCTGTTTTAGTAATACCTTAGAAAGTACGAGCCTCTAATGCTCATGCAGTGGTTGCACTCCAATACGCTGCAGCTGGAGGCAGAGATCCTGTGAGGCAGGACCTTCCAGAGATTAAGTTTTGCCCCTTATGGTACCTACAGCCTCAACTATTTCAACACAAAGAGCAGCAATGGCTTGGGGCACGCCAGCTCTTTTCTCACCAGATACCCATGTTCCCAGGAAGCACCAAACAATCCAGGAAAAACTTTCTTGTTAGAGATTTCCAGTGTTGCTTTACTGTTTTAAGTCACAGCTCCCAGTGCTTAGCTGTGACACTCCCATTTAATGAAAAAGTGAGTATTATGCCTTTGTGGTGGTACAGAAAAGGCGAAAAAATACCTATGAATACTCTAACAATCAAGAAACCAGCAGTCATATCAAAAGAATCTACAACTACGTTAAAGCAATAGTTCATTCTTTTCAAATCACTATCACAATTATTAGAAATTTGCACTTGGCAACCCTGAACTTTCCAATTCTATTTTTACCCTTGGAGAGTGGAAGTGTCACCAGTCCCAAAAATCAAGATGCAGGTGACAGACCTTCAAAACAGAGCTGGTGGCACTCAGACCTTCTTGGAGTGGAAGGATGCAAATTCAAACAGAACATCTGGCATTTGTGTGCCTGTTCCATCACACTGCTGCTTGAAAAGACAAGCAGAGAAAAGAAAAATATTTCTATTTTTAAAAATTTGGAATGGTGCTTCACTCCAGAATGACAACTGTTTTTAATCATGGATACAATATTTAAAACTGCTCAAGACAAAAATGAAATGTCTCATTTAAGATTAGGCTTCATTCAACCTCAAAACCAATTTTTCCCCTTAATTATTTTGTTTTCTCAATGATTTTAAGTCAACCCTTCTAGTTTGATCTGGAATGAAAACAAATCTTTACAGGACACATATTTGTGCAGGGTTTATCCTCCTGCAGAGCTGTAATTTCACATCCAGTGCACAGAAGTGGCAGCTTCCTTCTTGCGGGACAAAGTCAGTGAGAAACCACCCCCACTACCCCCCCTCCAGCAATATCAGCTTCAGTTTCTTCTGTTCTATAGCCATATATTTGTCCTTTGAGTCATGATTATTTGACTTTAGTCACCACATTCTGTACTGGATTTTTACATTTAATGAGGTTGCAGGCTGCTGCTTTTCACTATTATCCTTAATCAAGTTTCATTGATTACTGGGACGCAGCATCAATGGAGAGAACATTACAAACAAATGGAAAAGCTGCCCAGAAGCTACTGGTAAGCTTTTCGTGTTCTAGAAAAAAACCACCCAGTGTTAAAAAAATGTCACTGCCTCTCCCCATTCCATCCTGTGCACTCCTTGCTGTGCATTCCCTGCAAGATATTCCGGTGATTCTGCACCATAGCGTAACCCTGGAGTCCTGACACGTCCTTGGTGAAAATCTGCTGGATGTGGAGGCTGAAGGTGCAGGTACACAGATGCTGAGCAAAGAGCTGAGGGCAGATTCACCCATTCTACATTTGATATGGACAAGTAAAAAAATACATTAACTTATACAGGCTCTCTCCCACTCAGAAGGAAACCTGCAGAAGGCTGAAGGAAACGTTGGTGAAACACAAGGGTTATGCAATTATCTATAACCAACTCAGTCATCTAAGAGAAACAGAATGGCATAGACATCAGCTGGCCAGGTACTATCATAGCTAACAGGCCTGCAAAAAATGATCAAAAAAGTGACCAGTTATTCTCATTATGGGGGATTAAATTTAAAAGTATTCCGTATTCCTACATTAAAATCCTTAGTTTAAATCAGCTAAATTATAAATCCTTCATGAATAGCAGCATATGTGTTATCAAAGTAGTGCTAGCACCGAAAAGAAGAGAATTGGGGAATTTAAGATGCACAATATAGTTGTACCTGAGGGACTGAGCTAATTAAAAAAATCTTGGCTAGTTCTTAAATGTTCTTTATTATTTAGAATGGATGTTTGAACGAAAGCAGGGTGACAGCAGTGACCTATGCTGAAACATGCATTTCCATGAGCAGTGTTGTGAAAGGAAATGAGGTTGTTTGCAAGCCAGGATCCCATTAAACACTGCAACCTGTTAAGATACAGGCTCCATCTCATATTATCACATCATTCTTCAAACTCTTCCCATTCTTTTGAAGGTATAAATGGCAATTTCCCAAGACAGTTCAACATAACCAGAGAGTTACTGCTACTCTACCTCTACCACTTTCAAGTCTTCTCTTTAAGGATTACTTTTGCCATGGGATATTCTGTACCTTGTAAAAACATCCTTCAAAGAAAGCATGGTTAAACTCTTGATTTCTTGATCATAAAATTCCCCGCTGTATTGCATAAGATTAATGACTAACTGTTTTCTATGAAGAACAAACACATAACAAAGGGCTGTCTGCACACAGTGGAAAAAAACTTCCTTAATTTCATGTAATTTATGTTTCTTTTATGCCATGAAGGAAATGGATCTCTCCCTGTGCACCTCAGTGGAGCTACACAGACAATTAATAGTCAAGAAAAGGAAAACATAACTCCAAATTTCTCCATGCAATTACAGTGATCTAAAAAGGATAATGATATCAACACAGTTCAAAATGACCAATTAGTTGCAGGAAATAAAGTAGACAGGTTTAAACAAATAAGCCAACCCTACCACAAACTTAACTGCATGTTAAATGTACCAAAATCCATGTCACTATCTTGATTATTTCATCCTAAGCTTCTGGTTGTTGTTCTGAAGAAAAGAAAATGCTTTTATTCTGTATTGCTTGCAGTCTGTGGATACTGTGGAGACTCCTGTCCCACTGCTGGGAGGTGATGACATTACCCCATGAGGGACACAGGTGAGGAGGAACTGGCTGACACTGCTGGTGTTCCCACACCTCAGGCAGCAGCCACATGGATATTCCCAGCCTAGACTGAAACTATAGCATGAGAAGTGCTTGTGGGAAACACAGCAACAGAGAGCTCCCCGCCACCACGTGAAGAGCCCAGTGTGTGCAGTGTGAGCCACCAGTGTGAGCCACCAGTGTGAGCCCACAGCCATGCTTTGTCCAAATATTTAAGATAGGATTAGAAATTGGAGAAGGCAGTGGATAACGTGTGGCTTAAGGAAAGGTCTGGAGAGCACCACAGTCTTCAAAAGTCTTGTCCTAGCCTTGGATGTCTTCTAACTAGGGACTACCCAGCACTGCAAGGGAAGAGCACCTTGCTCACAGTTTTGGGTTACCTGGTAACAGAGGTCCTGGTTGTTCCCTGGGGCTCCCCAGTGTCCCTGCAGAGGATGTGGTGCATCTGAATTTCATTAAAAGGGGGACATTTTTTAGCTGTCCACATTATGAGAGATAGCAAGGCAGAGCTTAATCAGGCGTGGGCTGTGAATGTTTTCCAGCTGGTAGCACTCATGCTCAGCACTAGATTATTTTGTTACATTTCTCTGCCCTTTGTTACTCTTTGTTCAGAGATGGTGGGATGGAATTTACCATATCTTTAAACTGTCATTTAGTGATACAGCTGCAGTGCTCATGTGCTTATCTTCTGGTTTGCAGCTTTTTTTTCCCCCGCTTTGTTTTTCCTCCGACGTACATGTATTAGCAGCTTTCTCTTGAATTTGCTTTTTTAATGTGTGCATTAATTCCTAAATTACAACGTGTCATATCCTTTCAACTGCTCATGAATGTCTTTGTAACTATGATATTTTATGGCAATTTAACAGTGGAGATTACAAATAAAATTATCAGCTAAAAACCAGGATGATTAGTAAACCAAGATAAATGCTGTAAATTAATCATCATTTCATACATCACACCGAGGTTTGAAATTGTCATGTTAATATAGCAGATGCAAATTGTTGAGGTGAAAATAGTTGTAGTGATTAGAGCTATACAAAATACCAGTTTTTAACACAAACAAAGCACACGCTGGGGATTTTTAGCTGACCTTTCAGCCGCACACACCTTTACAGAATCATCTCCAGAGTTAGCAGGTACCTGCTGATGGCCACACCAGTTATTCCATCAGTTCCCACTCTGATTTTTTGGCTGATGTGCCAAGGAGCAAACTCATGACACAGCGTCATGGAGAGATTGGAAAGAATAAAACTCACTTGTCTGCAGGCCTTGTTGGGGCAGGACATGCTGTTCTTGCTGAGTTTATGCAGCGTTTGGGACAGGTCCTCATTCAGGAAATGGGGCTTAGATGCGAAGAGAACATTTTCTTCTGCAAAATGATGGAGGGAAAGCTTTTCATATTAAAAGTAGCAGATGTGTACCCTAACACCCTCTAACATGAAAATACAAACACATTCCTCCCATGTCCAAATACAGGAGCAAACACACACACTCCCCCCACATTTTAAATTATACAGCATTGGCTCAGCTAGACAGAAAATGTGCAGGGTTACTCCCAGACAAAGATTAATCTCTCTTTGATATATTCAATACTTCACATGCTCCACATTATCTGGTGAGTATATATGCCTTGCCTTCAAGAACGTGATGTACTATGCCATACATCATCGTCTAATTTATTGAGTGCACCTCAGCAGCTTGCACTGTACATCCCTGCCCAGGGTCAGGATCACATGCCAATCTTCACTCTTGCCTTTCCCAGCCCTGGGATGACTCCGAGTGCCAACACTGCCCAACTCTGCTTGCACAGCTCACCCGCACAGTGCTTTTTTCAGAGCAAGTGTACAATCAGCGTAAGGCTGAACCAGGAACAATCCATGACACTCATTAAAAGCCAGAATCTGGGGAATTGTAAAGTGGCAGGAGAGATGGCACCCCAGCAGGAGCCACTGGGACAAGCAAAGCACCCAGATCCACACTGGCACCCAAACACAGACTCTCCTGGCTTCATTTTATAGAATAAAAATCCAGCTGGGGCCGTTGAGTTTTCCATTTGCCACACTCACCTGCTTATATTCACAGAATCACAGAACCCTAGGGGTTGGAAGGGACCTTGAAAGCTCATCTAGTCCAACCCCCCTGCCAGAGCAGGGTCACCTAGAGTCCATCACACAGGAACGCATCCAGGCGGGGTTTGAATGTCTCCAGCCAAGGAGACGCCACAGCCTCTCTGGGCAGCCTGGTCCAGTGCTCTGGCACTCTCACAGGAAAGAAGTTCTTCCTGATATTACAGCTGTCTTTTAAAGTTGAGACAGAAAGATGACCCTGACACACTCAAATTAGCTTCATCTTCAGGGAGTTTTCCATGGAAATGGAGCAGAATGCACTCTTGTTCCTACACCTGATCCTCTCGAAGACACCTGGTTTGCCCAGCACCAACCAGTATCAGAGTCACCGGTCAAGAGGTGCTAACAGCCTGTGTGGTTCTAAAGGGGAGGAGGGAAAAATGAACAGCTATCAATACAAATATCTCCTGAGTGCAGCTCAGGTTGTTATATTGAAGACCTGGGACTTCTGTAGAGAAGCAGACTGAAGTAATGTCTTGCAGTTCTCTGCTACAACCACAGAACAATTTGCCTTGTGTCAGGTAATGGACACAATGCATAATGGTGTGATTAAAAAGACTAACCCTCTTTCTTCAGTGTACGTGTGAGCATTGTCATCTACAGTTGCACTTAAATGGGAGCATGCTGCATAAATATTGATACTTGCTGTGATTAATATTGCTATTTGTAATAGCAATGAATTGGGTTCACATAAAAATAATTAGCACAGCATGCCTGGGTATTATTTGCTCCTAATTATATCACAGTTCATTTCACCAACAGCAATGTGTCACCAAGTCAATAACAACCAATGATTAATACACAGAATGTACTACCTTAAAATAACACCCTGTGCTATGATGGAATACTATTAGGAAGCCCCTGGATAATTGCTTCAGGTGAGTTCCTGACTGGAGTTACTAATACTAACATAAATTGTAAGGATTAAAAAAAGGTGTTCCTCGGTGGTTTGGTTTGTTCATTTTCTTGCTTATATCCTTTTGCCCATTAATCCTCTCACACTCAAGGGTGAGTGGGCACACCAAACCATGAGCACTGCCATTCTGAAACTTGGCACCCCTGGCAGAGGCACCGCTCACTCCAGGAGCAAACCAGTGCCATTCAAACTGAGCCCATTAAGGAGCAACAGGAGCCCCTCATCTTCACCCCGACAGGCTCTAGATACTGTCTTAGCAAACACCTCCCAGAACAGACGGACTCAGGCAATTACGTCCCAATCACACCACCCAGACAGCAGCAGAAGTATAACAAACATATAATAAACTCAGCCAACAAAATCATCCCCAGAGTCCGCCTCCTACATCTGCCCAGCCTCGCTCATCTCCCAACTCCCTTGAGCAAGTCATTTAACCACTCTCTTTGCCATCTGGAAAGCTGGGACATTGCCGCCGCTGCAGCACTCACAGGCTATCAGGAGACTTTGTTTACTGGAGTTTGTGAAGAAAACTGAGATTTTGGGGATGAAATGAGTTGTCATGGGCTCTATTCTGCAAGATGCTGGCTCTGGCCTGGATCCAGCAAAGCACTTAAGCCCACAGTTATCCCTTCGAAATGTAGAGCAACTTTTCCACTAACCGTATTACAGAAAATATATTCAAAGGACCTTAAAAAAATAGCTCAGACGAGATTCGGCAATTTAATACAAGTGCTGATTCCAAGGCACAAGAGGAATGGTTTTATGTTGTTCTCAAGTCTTTTCACTTTTGGCTTCTGATGGCACCTGCAACATTTAAACAGATGGAAGTGGCCACATGTCAAAGTTGGAATCAAAAACTTCAAAGGATAAAGAATCACAGATCCTTTTAAGACAGCAAATACAAACTTCTCCTTGCTCATCACTTATTACTTAAGACAAACTTGCATGTAAGTTAATACTTCTTGCCAATATCTGTCAAACACAGAGCCAGCTAACGAATACTAAATATCCCAGTGTATATTGCACACCCATAAATCACCCCAGCAGGATTACCATGCTCAGCATCTTTATGGTGTGCTACTGCCCCCATGTGTAATAAACATTCCTAACAGCAACCCTGGCCCAGAAAAATGCTCTCTGGGTTTTCATTACCACAGACCTAGTGGAGTGTCAGAGATAAAATATCCTGGTTCCCTGCAGCTCAAAAATCAAACGAAAAATCAGGGGAATAATTTAGCACAGGGATGTCAGGCTTTTTCCTAACCTGTTACTGACAGGACAGCACTGTCCTTTCTCATTTACTCCCTAATAGCTTCATGCATCTTGGACTGACGTTTGTAACAATCTTTTTGCAGCATAGGGCACAACAGATCTTGAGACACTTGGGGGGGAGATTTTCCAGAACAGTTCAGGTCTTATTTAGGCACAAAAAATCACCAAAACTGGAAAGTTTTCAGGACGTTAACTGAAGTGCTTTGGAAAAACTTCTCTGAGAGTGTTGCTCCCACTCAATGCTTTATGAAAACAAGCCTCTAGAAAAAAATGAGCTTTTAAACACGAGCATCATGCAGAGTCTGGTGGAGCTCTAGAAATATCCCAGTGATGGGTACAAATGCCCAGTAGGAAAGAAAAAAATATATAACTCATCAGAGAACCAGCAGAAGCTCTCAGCTCTGATCAACGTCTGTGTAGCAATGGTTTCTCTCCAAGCAGAAAACAAAACTAGTTTCCCATCCTGTCAGACTTATCAGCTGCTGCTCGCCCAGTGATCTCCATCTGCAGCCACAGCTAAAAGTCAAAATGAGACAAAGTCAAGGACCCAGAAGAACCTCAAGGAAAAAAATTACCATGTCAATCACTTCATGTTTATTTCAACCAAAACCAGTACTTCTAGCCTCAAATGTTTATAACAATATCAAACAACAACAAAGAAGCCCATGTTACCACTTTGAAAATGTTAAAATAGGGTGTATTGAAATTAATCAAAAAAGAAAATTACTGTAAAAAAATCCACTACCTTTAAGTAGTAGCCTACAAGTCCAGCTTTATAATCAGCATTTTTGGATCAAAAACACATAATGGCAAAAATTCTCAACAGCTGTACTAGGTACCTTGAGGAATGATCTACTCAGCACATACTTCATTTAATTTATGAGAAGAAAGATGAAGTGGCTAAAATTTGCTTCTCTTGCTTTCCAAACCCTTACTTCTCCCATCTCATGTAAATGAAAGCAGAGCCCATGCTCTCACACCTGCCCCAGCTCCACTGCCAAAGCCAGACTCATAGAATCATTAGAATTATTATGGTTGGAAGGGACCTCCAGGGTCATCAAGTCCAACCTTTAGCCCATCATATTCCTAACCATCAGACCATCAGACCATGGCCTCAAGTGCCTCAGCAACCCGTTTTTTGAACACCCCCAGGGACGGGGACTCCACCACCTCCCTGGGCAGCCCATTCCAGTGCCCAACCACCCTCTCAGTAAAGGACTTCTTCCTAATATCCAACCTAAACTTCCCCTGATGGAACTTGAGGCCATTTATGTCAGTGGGCTTAGTCCCAGCACTGACCTTGCAAGCCAAAGAGCAAAGGCATCAGGGACACCAACCTTTTCTTTAGAGCATCTCTTGGCTCCCTCTCCGGGGAGATTGGCACAAGCCATGCAACAAACACGGTTTGTGCCAATATCCCACGTGCAGTCCCATTTTTTAACAGACCTGTCCTGAGCTGGGAAGCAGCACAGCAGAGTACAGCAGCTGTCCTCTTCCCCCCACATTCCCAGGATGTAAGAGCCATCCCAGGAGCTGAAGCTTTGCTGCTGAGGTTATCACTCTGGCTGACTGCACCTACCAGGGCAGCACTGGTGGGCAAGAGCAAGTGTTGGACAAGTCCCTGTGTGCCTGATTTTTCTCAGGGCACAGGGTGACCCACCTCTTATTTCCAAATCAGAGAAAATTGCCTTTTTTTCCAGCAGAAGATCCGGACTAAGGAATGCCCTGTTTGCATTTGTGATCCTTTTCAAAAAGGAATCGGACCCCTTGCACCATCTTTCAACCGAGTCCACAGAGCCTTGAGGATCTCTTGGCTCATTCTAAGGGAGCCACCAAAATAACTAAGAAAATGAAAGTTTATTTACCCACAGGCTGCAGAGTAACTTGCACCTACACAGGAAAGCTTTTTATACTGGAAAAGAATGAAAAAAATGATGCTACTAAAATAGTCTCATCTCTTCCCTTAGAATCATAGAATCATAAAATCATTATGGTTGGAAGGGACCTCCAGGGTTATCAAGTCCAAACTTTAACTTCAGGCCATCAAGCCTGAACCTTTAACCATCAAGCCATCAACCTTTAACTTCAGGTCATCAAGTCCAACCTTTAACTTCAGGCCCTGGGGGAAGGTCTTTAACAGTCACTGTAACCGAGCGCTTCTGTACCAGTACCCAGAAGTGAGCCGCCCAAGCTGAGCCTCTGGAAATACTGGGATTGCTGTTACAGCTGGAGTTAATACCATACAAATTTATGTTGCAGCTATTCTGCAGCAGAATACAGTGTGAGCCCCAGACAGGTTACACGAGAAAGGGTTTTGTGTCTCACTGCCAGCTCAGCAGCACCTTCCCAACTGACCTGACTCACAACAGACCAAAGGACACAGAGGTTGGTCCCACACTCACACGTCCTACTGCTTATGCCAAAGGCATAAAACACGCAGAAAACAGGCACATTTTAAAGCTCCAAACCAAAATCTCATCTTCTGTCCAGCTCTAACCGTAGCTCTGTAGTATTTCAGATGGCAAAGGGCTTCTCTGCGCCCATTCCAACTACCAGGAATATCCTTCTACAGTCCCGTTTCACTCGTGGGCTCTATCTTACAAGATGAATTAACCCTTTGATTGCAAGATTAATTTTCCAATGAAAAGTACACACCCAGAGAGAGTCAAAGTGCTAATGAAGACCAACACATCTGCCAGATAGAAGTAGCTGAGCGACGAAGCCTGATGGATCGCTGCAGAGTATCTCAGGGTATTCAGCCCACTGCCTCCATCCTTCAGACACACGTAGAGCAGGAGGCAGATGATGTATGGTTGCCCACAGAATGCTATTAACACATTCAGCTTTATGAAAATGTGCAGGCTAAGCTTTTCCAGTTTCCTTTTTTTTTTAAGAAAAAAAAAAAAGATATTTTCCACTAACAAAACTGATTTTTAAGTATGGAACAGTCACTTGCCAGGTTTTCAAAGCCATCTGTTTTCAAAGCCTACCTTCCTTGTTGTTTACCACAGGCTGTCTATCTGTTTTAACAACCTCCACTGGGATTTCACATACCTCATTATGCAAAATCACTACTTATGCATTCACTCCAGCACTTGTCTAACTAATCTGCACTCATAACACCTTCCATAGAAGATGCAGCATCTCTCTTCAGAGGCTGCAGATCAAAAACAATAGTAGCTGGTGTCACAGCAAGACAAAACATAGCCTCCTGTGTATTACTGTTGTGATACAGGCCTAATCGAAGACTGCTTGGAGCTGCTAAAGTATAATAAAAAAATACTGTATCACAGGAGATTTTGTATCACATGCAAGATAAAAAGCATCTCTGTTTAATGGTGAGACTTATACTTTTCTTCATTAAGAGGATTCCAAGTATTTTGGTCTCCCAGTGCTCATCCTTGGCAATCCAATGAACACCCTCAACCTCCTCTGAAGTTCCTCTTGACCTGCTGTTCAGTTCATCCCAGGCACCACATGCTTTCCTTGCCAGCTTTCCATTCAGAACAGGCAGCCCTAACATCTGACAGAGCTTAAGCTGCTGTTTACAGCCTTCCTCTGTCTCCAGCTCCACCCTCCCTCCAGATCTGGTCATGTAATCATCGACAACAATAGACCTTTCCAACTGCTCTGGTCTATGGTGTCAAGGCCTGCTTGGGGACCCTTTAACCACACATCATTGACACCATCCATCATGTGAAGAGCTTGCTGGGGGATGCTTTAATTCATGGATTATTAACACAATAGACTGTAATGTCTGGTACCATTCTGGCTGGCTGTGTCACAGAACATGCTCAGGTAGGTGAGAAAATAAGAGAGAAAAAGAGAGGAAAATAACTTCTCTCTATTGGCATAGTAGAGCCGCTGTACACAGTGTTCTCCAAATATATATATTTTTTAAATCAAAATCTGTTAACATTGTTTTCTTAAATATAATTCAATAGCTCATCTTCCTTGGAAAATCGAGCTACTATCTCAAGTTGTATATTGCAAAATTTGAGAGCTAAATGTAAATGTAAAACCTGCCATTCTTACATCTTTAAACATCACAGCTGCAACGACATTGCTATGGTAAGATTTAACTCTAAAATTCAAAAAGACTAAGTGATTTTAAATGATGTTTATTTTACACAGGGAAGCAAGGGGAATTCCTGTTAAGCAAAGCACAAGAAACTGAAGGTAGCAATGGAAAAAAAGTGAAATTTCATGGTTGAGTTATGATTTGCCAGAAAAAATAAAACACATCAGTTCTATAAAAGATTTTTCATTTATGAAACAAAAAGCATTTTCTGAGTGAGGTAAGCATCACATCACTATCCCATTTCACACATGAGGAAACCGAGATTGGAAATTAAACGGTGGGGTGGACCTTCCCGAAGTGTGGACCTGTACCATGTGCAAACAGCCCTGCACCCCGCTGCCCTTGGCTCCATCTCCCACCCCTAGATGTGACTGCATTGGGGTCTCCAAGCACTCCTTGGGCTTGCTCCTTCTGCATAGCAGCAACAACACATTCCAGGAGCAGGGACCTCCAGGTTGGAGCCTCACTGCACAGGGTGGCAAAGGTGATGGGAAGAGAAGCTGCCTGCTCAGACAGTGGAGCAAAACAGGGGTAGAACACATGAGCTTGCTGGAGGTGGCTCTAACAGCCAGTTTGGGAACTGGCTGAGATTTTACACAAAACTGCATCCAACAGGGCCCAGACACCACTGCCACAAATCTGTCAACACCTCATAGCAGCCTTGATCCCTCTGAAATCCAAATGGGCTTTTGTGGAGTGACTGCCCCTGGAACAAGAGTCCCAAAGAGAACTATCTGTAACCATACTCCTACCTCGCAGCACGACAGAAACCAACCCAAAATCAGTATGTGTATTTCTTTGTGTCTTTGTTTGCCTTAGATATAAAATGGAAATCACCCTATTCACTCACTGCTGCAAAACATTTTATGGCTAAATATGCTTTTATTTACAACACCCTTTATATTGAGATTGAATTTACATAGCTGCATTAGCATTTTTCACTTCTATGAAGCAAAAAGATTCACTTAAACCTACTATTTGGAAATTAAGTTTGTATACACCTGTATTATACATCTCCACTATAGCATAAATTACTGATTCTTTTCCCTGCATTTGCTTTACTTGGCTGGTTGATCAAAAATACTTGTGTTTTGCTAGGTGAGCACCTCTTTTGCTGTTGGGTGACACAACTCTGCCAGTACACACGTTCACCTTAACAGCTCTAAATGAGTGATCAGCCATACACACTTATGAAACCTGTCAAGCCCATCATTAGGATTATACACTGTCGTGCTCTAACATCAGGAGACGGCAGGTATGGATCAGGATTACATTGGGGTAGGCACTGGATAAATATGGAATAAAGAGCAGGCTTTGCACAAAGTTGTCCAAATGATTTATACGAATGCCAGCTACAAATAGGATCAGATTAACTTTCGGCTTCAGCAAACACCAGCTTCACTGGAACAAAATCCTCTGCTCCTACAGCCCCTGCAAGAAATAGCAGGCTAGCTATCGAGGCGTGTTACAATTACACCACTTAAGAGTAGCGGGTGGCCCCAGGGCAAAACCCCATCAGTTTAGATTACAGGTCAGATAGCTGGCACAGACATGGTAAATGTTTGTATTTAAACTAATACACTCTCATCAGGAATAGTTCTGTTCTTCACTGCACAGCTGGTTTTCAAAACAGCACACAGCAGCAGAAACCATCTTAGCACTGTTCTTAAACATTCCTTTTTAGCTTGCTCGTGATGTGATTTAGAAAAGTGCCAGGATAGGAATCAGAACTGCATTAAACATAAACACAAGGGAAGCCAAGCTGCTGGAGACAAACATCATATAAAACAAATATCCTAGAAAAAATGAAACAGGTGGTGTCGGGATCCTCAGCTCAGTACTGTCAGTGTGTCCAAAGAGCACCATGTCCCGTGACACCCTGGGGGGCAGAGCACCCACCTGGGACCCTGGGGCTCCCAGGGACAGAGGCCATGGCAGCTGGCTGGGGCTCTGTCGGAGGTGTGCGCTCTGCATCCATCAAACTCTCAGAGGTGTGTTCATCCAAGAGGCAGGAACTCTTCCTCAGGCTGCTGGTTCCATTCTAGGCAGAGCCTCTGTCAAGTGAGCTGCCCCACACCCCCATTGCTCCCCTTTGCGTTGGCCAGATCCTGCTTCTCCTGCTCCACACACACTTCTGCTTAAAGCAGGAGCAGGAGTAACCAAGTGGGGTGCCAGTCAGCGTAACAGGGTTGCTGTAACCTGCCCGTTTTGATCATAAAGTGGCCAGAGGAGGAAGGAGCATCCCTCAGATGTACTGCTGGCACTGCAGCAATAGGAATTTATTCAGAGTTTAATGTGAGATTCCCATCAACATCTATTTAACAAGCACTCACTCCCCATTTCCTCTTTGACCTCTTCATTCCAATGTTTAAACACCACACTAAAACAAAATATCAAAGGGTTCAAACTGCAGCACAGGGGATGGATATAAATATCTGTCCTTTTGCTTCTAATGGAGCTTGAAATTAACACCACTTTTCTATTTCATCACCATTTTTCAGAGGGTTTAAGTTCTTTAGGACAAGGACGACTTCCTCTTCCTCCTAGGACTGCACAGTGTGAGGCTAAAAAGATGAGTCTCGGCTACTACAGAGATGATCAGAGGAGACACTGCTTACAAAATACTGCCACAGCAGGAAGCACAGAGTGTGTAGAAGATATTTAATATATACTTATAAATGGAAAGATAGTTCTCTGCAGTTTTTAACCATTTCCAAGCAGCACCATCTTCAGTACACTACTTTAAAAATCTTCATTAAGTAATCAAGTAATAAAGATTAAGCTGTAAAAAACAGTTACTGAGTAAACTTCAAGAGTCAGGATTACAGATGAGTCTTAGAATTAAGTCTGACAGCAACCGTTGGGGAGTAACCAGATAAAACACTTTGCTCATCTGTGAGTTTATCTTCGGGGCTCTTTTGGCTCCCATGACCTCCCAACCCTACTCTGTACATCCTCGTACTCAGCTAGAAAACCTTCCACTACCATTTCACAAATGGAAAAACTACTAAGGCTATATTCTGCTACACTGATCCAACCTACAGTAACACTAGGAGACTTCTACTACAGGTATCCATCTGCAAAGCACAGGAGGTTCTCAAACCCTTAAAGCATGCAGGGAGCTCTGGTTCCATCAAACATCAGGATTTGTGCTCCATGTCGGATAACTTGTTTTAGCTACAGGCTTGAGGGGGCTCCTCTGAACCAAAAAGATTGCCAAAGCCTCCTATGCTTCTCTCACCACCAACCTACTCAATGTGATATGAGCTAGAGAAGACCTGGAACTTACACTCTTCCCTTTCCCTCACGTTTGGTGCTAGCTTTTTGAAATCTCAAGGACCTACATTCAAAAGCCTAGAATCCAATCAAAAGCTCAGAAGTCAATATGTTTAAACTAGTTAAAAACATTTGTATTCCTCAATCTTTCTTCCCTGGATAAGTCTAAAACCAGAGAAAGTGCTCCCTGACCTCTCTTTGTAAAACATCATCAACCAAACATAAAGACTCCTGAACACATCAGTGTAGGTTTCACAGAATCATCAAGGTTGGAAGAGACCGTCAAGATCACCCAGTCCAACCGTCTACCTTATATCATCACTAAACCAAATCACCCAGAGATCTTGTTCACAGCGAGAAGATACCAGCACTGGGAGGGAGCATTTGTGATTCACTGGAGAAGCCTCCTGGCAAAGGGGTACAGCACATCTGATGAGCTCATTTTTAATGCCAATAAACACCACGGTTTCCTAACAGCCCTCTGAGTCTTCGGGAGTCAGAAACCTGGCAACAAAACTGAACCTGTGACATTTTCATCTTTAAATCTTGACATCACAGGAATTTATTAATCAGACAGAGGTGTGTTTGGATTCATGTTTTTGTCCCAGTTTAGTTCTAGAAATGAGTGGTCTGAAACTGCCAGTATTAATGATTGCTTTATTGTGTAGTTTAAATCTGGATTTTGCAGCAAAGCTGCAGAGAATTTAATTGACTCCTTTTATAGCTTAACTCTCAGCTACAACATCAATATTAGAAGAGGAAATGTCATTTCTAATTTAACTTTTAAGGAACATGTTTCTGTAACCTTTGGTATGTAATATCTTTTTATTTTAATTGAAAAACATCTCTTTAAAGTGATAAAGGAGGCTAATATGAAAGCTGATATTCAGTTAACCCATATTTTCAAAGTAAACAAGCCCTTTTTGCATAAATGGAGGCCATCAGTCAGCTTTGTTCTAATTCCTCTGAACTCAAAAGATATTACTCCAGAAAGGAAGTAACTAGAAAACATTTTATGTGGACTTGAACTGGGGTCTTTGTGTAGGCAAAGACAGCTGCTGTCACAACAAACCATGCTACCAGAGTGTGGAGTTCTCTCCATTTCTGAGGCTGTGGGCATATTTATGAGTTAAAAAGCCAACATTCTACTCTGGGATTGGAGGCTACATGTTGGCTGACTTCAATTAAAATATTTAAGCCTGGGGTTTAAATCATGCTAGCAGCTCGAGCTCCAATATCCTTGCTTGTAAGGTGCAGGTCCCATGTGAATATGTAATGCACCGTGATAAGGAACAGGGAAGCAAAATCAGAACATATGTGATTTAAAAAGCACACTGCAACCATTTTAAAACCAATTATGTCTTCTCAAAGTACTAAAGAAGGGAGAAAACCTCCCACTGTAAACCTTAACTGACGCCATCCAGAGCCCTCAGCCCAGGAATTCAGAACATGAATTCTGTCCTTTTGTAAAACACGAACTTCTTGTTAAATTTGATTTCTCCTAGCTATACCCTTTGAGTTCAGATAGCATCCTTAAAACAGACATTTAATGGACGTAGCATGAAGTAAGTCCACATCAAGTTTTGATGAAAAATATTAGTCTAACCTTTTCTATGCTTTCACAATTACTGCCTCTCTCAGTTCCAATTTTCTCTCCTTTATTAACAGCCGCCTTTAAATAAGGTAACCATAGCAATGCTTTTCAACCTTGATGGCTTTTGTTTAGTTTGCTTGAAGACGAAGTCACAACATAATTTTCACCAACAACTCTTATGACAAACTCGATTTCAAGACTAAGACATTTTTTCAAGTAAGGTATGAGAGAGGGTTTCTGCAGAAAACAGTAATTTACCTTTAGCTTTAAAGCAATAGAATGTACAGTGTCTGTTAGAGCAACGTTCTTACCTCAATATTGGAGCTGGTTTGAATTCTCCTAAGCTTTTTTTCAGTCTGCTGACACATACAGACAGTGAAATCAGAGTATTAAAATAAAAAAATCAATTCAGTTGAGTTTTTCCAGGAGGGGCATGTGCTGGATCATATATTAGCTCTCCTTCCACATGGCTCCCTGCACCACAGAATCTGAGAGGTCTGAGGGAATCTTGCTTTTACGTGGTTCTGGATACACATATGTACTCTTTACAAATCCATTATGTTACATTCAGTGTCTATAATCGCAATCTTACTTAAAAACAGCATTCCCAACATAAATTTTGACAAAAAAAAATGCTTAACATTCTACCCTACAGAGTACACCACACAGCCCAAATGTACCAGGTATTTCCATCAGGAATATTTTAGATTAAACTATGAGAGTGGAAAGGCCACTTGGGGAAAAAAAAAAACCAAAACAAACAATAATTGTAACAATTTATAAATATTTTATGTGAAAACACCTACCTGGTTACCTCCAAACTGAAGGTTACCTTGAAAATGTATAAACATTCTTCTTTTTATTCCCTTGAGGCTATATCAGTCCCATCACACAGTCCTTCTGGGTCTCAGTCACGGTCCTACACAAACCAAACCATCACTCCAGTTCAGTATTGATTTGCAAACTGGACTTCAGCCTACTTCTACTGATCATAACACAGAAACACCTCATCTTTGACAGAAGCAGGAATCTTACTTTGAACTCTTCCTTTCCTACCAGTGGTATGCTGTTAGATCATACAAACACCTATACTCAGATCTAACAAGTTATTGTCTTTGTGAACTGCTCATGTACATAAATAGTGATTAAATGCATGCAGACCAGGGCCTCAGAGTCATTTATAATATTGGCTGTGCCCAGGAAAAATTATATTTGAGTTACAGAGGCACTATTGTCAGTATTAATGTGGGAAAGATGGACCCACTGCATGTTTTAGTACTCTTTTCACCTGAATTTATCAATACTATCACATCATTCAGATCTGACCTTTCTACAAAGATTCTTTAGAATCGTAGAGATTGGAAGAGCCCTTCAAGCACACTCAGCCCAACCCCCACCTCCATCCCCACTCACCCACATCACCCAACACCACATCCAGACGCCTCTTGAACCCCTCCAGGGATGGTGACCCCACCACCTCCCTGGACAACCCATTCCAACACCCAATCAACCTCACAGGGAAGAAATTTTCCTTAATGTCCAATCTGCATCTTCCCTGCTGCAATTTCAGGCTGTTCCCTCTCATCCTTTCCCTGTGGGCACGGCAGAAGAGACCGACCCCCCCCTCACCCCAACCTCCTTTGCTGACCTCTAGAAGATCCCTATTCAGCTGTCCTCTTATCCTTCAGACCAACCACTTCTTTCAGCCACAGGAACCTTCTACACACTTAGAGGCCTCCTCTCTAATCAGATTACTCATCACAGTAATCTAAAATCCACTGGAAATACTAGGCTTTGTAGAGGCTTTTTACAGGCTTTGGATCAGATCACCACACTGGCAGCAAAACCTGTGACACATCTGACAGCCTGGACAAAATTTTCCTGTAGTTTTTCCAAGGGAAGAGAGATCCAATGGCTCTTTCCAAAGAGATTTGTTTTTTACTCCTCCTAGTAATATGCTTACTACTGTGTAGGCTGCAAAAAAATATTTTGCTTAGGCAACTTGCTCTTGCCAGTGGAGACCTCAGTGTTCAATCATAATACACAAACAGCCACAATACACACAGGCTGCTACTACATTTTGTAATTGCATGCAAAACATGGAACAGCAACTGCAACATTTCTATTTATTTTGGCTTTTCCCTTCCATGTCCCTACTTCTCTCTTCTGTCACCTTTTTACCTCCAAGCAAAAGTGCTAAGCACATTTAATACTGGCAATTCCCCAGGATTATGTTTGTTTTTTTAAAATAAATCAGATTTTCTGCTGTTATAGCCCATTTCTGTCATCTCCATCCCTCTGGCAACAGCGACTGCGAGTGGAAAGCTGAGACACCAAAACTGGTTTCCTGCGGCAAAGCTCCGTGCCAGCCATTGTTCCAGCAGCACGTACCTGCTCCACGGTGCTCACACTCAATGTTTTCCTTCCCTCCAGGGTGACAGCTTTGAACAACCATCCTCTTACCATACTCATCAAACTCCCAGAAGCTTTCTGCTACTGCCACAGTAATCTAATCAACAACCCAAAGATCCGAGCTCTCAGAAAACAACTGAATCTCCCTACCAGTCTCCCAGGGATGCTGCAGCTCCCCACCATCCCTTCTTCCCTTTACCTTCTGTTGAAAGATCTTGAGAACCTTACTTGTGCCACGGGGATGTTTGTATCTTACCCCTCTCATGGGTCAAAATCTGGTTTCCTATAAAGAATCGTCAGGATGAAAGGAAAATAAAACAGACTGGGAACATCAGCTCTGCTCCTTCCCTGACTCTCTGGAGAACTTCCATAGCATTGATCCTTCTGCAGCACTGGATGATTAGTGCCTGCATGAATCCTCCAGGTTTTCATACAGAGAGAAACATGTTCTCACGTTTTGGATCTCTTGCAAGGCTCGTTGCTAAGTCATGGCCTGCAAGCTTGCTTCTCACTGAGGGAAACAAAACAAAGCAAAAAACCATGCCTTGTCCTGGAGAACAACATGGATAGCACAGAGTGCCTGCCAAAGGCATCACCAACTGAGCTGAGATGGCCTGAGGCCACCATCTAACACTGGATTTTGGCTTTTGCCAGGCCTGCTGCAAAAAGGACTGAACACTTTGCCTTTTACTGGAGACAGCGGGACAGAATCTTCTTGGTTTGCCAATCCTAACAGTATCTGGCATTTCTCTCTAACTGCCTGCACTTGAAGGTTCAGAAATCAAGCAAAGGAAAATACCAGCCTAACTTCCAGGATCACTCACAGTAAACAACCTCAGGATTAAAACTCTTTAGAAATAAAACCTAGGAAAGGAAGGAGTGAAAACCCTAACTCCCATCTCTGATCAAAAAGAAGCCAAAACACGGTGCTCAACGCTCACAGGACCACCAAAATAAACTCAGAAGAGTGTTTTGTGTGAGAATTTGTAGGGTACTTTGCTCCTGGCTCCAACCAAACAAGGTTGTGGGAGAAACAAGAGGTACTTCCACTACCCAGCCCACGTACTGGGCACCAATCACTGACAATATCCTTGATGTACTCCTAAACCAAGGCACCATCTTCACCTGAAACCCAGGCTATTTCACCTAATTCCTGACTGAAAACCTTTTATTATTCTCATGTTTCAAATTATTTTATAAATTTTTCTCTAATTTATCCAAATTTCAATTGGGGGAAAAAAAACCAATCTTGCTTTCCATAATAAGGTACGTGCCTACTTATATATTATAATAGGACAACAGTCAAAACATTTAGTAAGACCAACTTCCAACAATTTACACTTTCATCTGTGTGCTGCACTTTCTTGATCATAACTTATCTTTCTTACAAATTCCTCTTCTTATTATGTTTGTTGCCTTCTTCTGTACAGCAGATTAACCAAAAAAATCCTAGAGATATGAAAGAGCTCTAGATCATGTATCTCACATGGTGACTAATAGTACAGTGAGACCAAAATTCAAACCTGCTTATCTGGATCAACATTTTGACTTCCCAGTTAAATTCACCTTAATTAGTCTGCAACAAGCAGATTTGTACTACAGGGATTTGAAACAGTAGAGATTCATGTTGTGTCTCAAGTTGATTTACGTATAAGTAATATTTTATTTACTTTAGAAAATGAGTATTTTACTCTAACACTGGAGGGGGTGATGCAGTTTTTAATTAATTTACCGTTTTGGCTTTTTTAATGTCAAGAAAACAAATGGAGCAATATAAAAACAACAGCAAAACAGCTAACATGGGGGTCTATAATGTAACCATAAAAGGAGCACTTTCAAAGCACTTGCAAAGTTCCAGCCACATGACTCCCATTAACTGTAATGAGCACTGGACAGATAAATCCACACACGTTTTGAAGATCTGTACTAAATTGGCCTCATCTTTGTTAGCACTAAAGGAATACTGATGCCATACAATATAAAAGAGAAAACTTTCAATTTGCCCCCTGCAATTTTCTTCATTATCCACAGAATTCTCCAGTAGCCAGTCATACTACAGATTCATAATCTTGCCAATTTTACAGACAGTTAAAAATATTAACTATAGCACAACAGTCAATCTCTGCAGAATATACTGCTAAAATGCTCCTTTGTTTCAAACACAAGCCCAGCTAGTTGTGCTCTGAAGCACATCAAAGGCCTGAACAAGTGGAACAGCACAGGGAGAAAGCTGCTGCTGCAGAAGCCAATCTGTATTACCTTGCCAAATCTTTAATTGCTATGCATGTACGTTTGGCTTGATCTCACGCTGCTTTGAAGTAAAGATATTAGCTTCAATTAATCCCAAAATGACCTCAAGTTACGGGCTTTGGAAAAAAAAAATAACAAAAAACCCCAGAAAATAGCACAAGGAACAATGCGAGCTGCTTGCCCTTTTATTTCCTACCTCCCCTCCTTCCTCTTCTTTTGTGTTTAAGGATAGGATTTAGTATTCCTGGACTCTGCTAAACAGACCCTGTTAATAAAGCCTCTTCTCTACGCACTGAGAAAGAAGAGCCTCTGGCTGTGAGAGCAGGTAACTGACCACCAGTGTTCCTCAGACTTGCATTGGTCTCCATTGCCATAGGAGTTGCTGGCCTGTAGCTTGACATGTGGCAAGTGGATCATAAACACCCTTAAGATGATGCAAACAATCCAATGGAAACAACTGTAAACCATGAATGTGAAACCCAAGAACCCATGGATCCAAAACTGTTGCTTCAACTAAAGGAGTTTCTGAATAAAGAAGGATTTACGAGCAAACCAACTACCAAGAGGGAGCAAAGGGCTGTTACTTGTGTTGAGAAAAGCCCTTGTCACCATCTGCCTACCTACCATTTCCATCCCAGTGAGCTCAACGCTTCTGAAATTATTCATTTCAGGCTTTTATAGAGAGGACACAGCAACACTGTTAGTACCTAGAAAAAAATGTACTGAAAAAAAAATCTATAAACTACTTTGCCTAACACTGGGAAAAAACATCCCAGTCCACCAGAAAGTCTAAGGTCTCAGACACATTCCTGTACCAGACTGAGTAAGAAATCAAAGCTGCCCACAGGTGCTCTCTGACAACATGCAAATGTTACACCTTTCAAAATATAAACTGAAAAAACTCCCAACCCAAAGCACTGGAAAGAAACAACTCCTGAATGCCTTTTGCTTCTGCTGTCACCATATGCACACCTCAAACTGCTGGTTCTGCCCCCGAGTTTAATGTCTCCTGCACTGCAGAGTGCCTTCAGAGAAGAGCAGGTGCTCTTTTTCTTCAAGGTGGCACCTTCACCAGAAAAAACACGTTTTGTATTTTAACAGAAGTGGTAAAACTGAATGTGTCTGAGGCTCCATTGCTGCATTCTGTGTCCAGCAATGCGAAAGGTGCGCTCCTTGTGCACCAACTGCAACACCATCCTCATGCACTACAGCTAAGGCATAATTGCCTACTTAAGATTTCTACTGAATTTTCTACACTCATTTTCCTTACTTGAAATTTTTTTGTTTTCTAATGTGATGACATTTTTGTGCTATTCCTTCTGACACATCAGATGTAAACATTACTGAACCAGACTCATATTTCATCGTTTCCTCCAAATCAAAAGACTGCTGAACTACTTAGAGTTATCTCTGTGTCAGCACATTCCCTTGAGGCCAATATTGTCTTTTTCCCTTGTCAATTAATTTGTTCATTGCAACACAAGTTTATTGAAAGCACTCTGAGTCTTAATTAGTGCTCGTTGGTTGCTGTTTCCCATAGCTGCTGTGTCTCGGTATCAAATGCTATGGAGTAGAATAAAGAAGAAATTTCATTACAGCCATAGCTTAAGCATGAAATATTCTAAGTACCTGCAGCTAACTTTAAGCCCTGAAATTAAAATATCCACAGCTGGAAATAAATCAAACATCCTTGCAGCACCTGAGACACACCCATTCTCAATGCAATTGTACATGCATAGACATGCCCATTGTCAAAAAGTCTCCCCAAGGCCAGGCACGTTTCCCTTTATTAACACAGAAGGAGGACGAGTGTTCTTCTGGGTCACTGAGACCTGTCAACCATTAAAATAGAAAACTGTCTTATGGACACTTTCCTAAACACACACCCAATCTCAAAAGCACATGCCTACTTTGCCATTGGCACTCCTATCAGCAAATTATTCCAAATCTTTGAATCTAAACTGCCCTAAATACTGGGAAACTTCTCCTAATACCAGTCTAAATCTACTTTTCCCGGTTTATGTGCCCTTAGTCTTGCACCACTGTTGCCTATGATGTTTAAGATCTTTCCCCCTTCTTCAGGAGCCCTCTCTCCTGATGTCCTACAGATACAGTGCTCCTTCTGCAAGGCAGAACTATCCGTCTTCCAGCCTCATCTCAGAAGTCAAGCTCCCTGACCTCCCCGGTAGTATTCTCTATAGCTATTCCTGTATTAATTGTATGTATGAACACAAGTGACCAGACTCGAGCACGACAGTCCCATTGTGCCTTGTACAACAGCAGTATGACCACCATGGCTGTACTGGATGTGCTGTAGGATTGCTCTGGTCTTCCTCTTCAGGTACTCCTAAAGTACAAGACCTACCTTACAAATAAAATCCTTATTACCAGCCCCTAATCACTTGCCTGAATTTCATACTAATAAATTTCATAGTCTATTATTTCAGTCCCTCAGACCACCCTCTACTCCTAGTGTGATGTTCTTTTGCCCTAATTGACAAAGCTTCCCAACATCACATCATCAGTAAGCAGCATTAGTAACTCCTAATTCATTCCTACTATAATTACAGTTACACAGTGTTTTGGGGAGCATTTCAGCTTAATCTCCCCCAGCCCAATATCTCCCTTAACATCACAGAATAGGGCTGTTTTCTAGCTGGTTCCTTGTACCAATTTCCAGCTTAACTAATAATTCCCCATGCGGCTCTGCAGCTAATGCCTTACTGAAATCCAAACAGATTAGATCTTAGAGACTCCAAAATCCCTTCATGGCTTTGAAAACGACACCAGCAAGGCCTTATGGTTAATGCTATTTGTTTATTTTAATGATGTGCTTTCCTGTTTATTAGAAGAAAGCAGTCTTTCATGTTTCTCTGCTCTTGTGATCTGACTGAGAGCTCTCTCCTTAATGAACCCTGGGTCTGCAGATGAGGGAGCCCGAGCGTAAGCTGGAGGTGAATTAAGCACTTCTTCCACTATAAAAAACATTCTACTTTCTCAGCTCTGCTGCTCTTGGTCAAAAGCTTGCAATGACTGCCAATGAAAGGTTTTAGAGGAACAGGACGATTTTTAATCCTGATGAAATACAACAGATGGATAGAGTGGGAGTGACTGTTACCCACTCTCCCATCTCCTGGCAGCTGCTGTACCTCTTGGAGCTGTAAGCAAAAAGCCTCTCCTGGATTAGGGTAATTGATGTGTTCTCAGAGAGCTCAACAGCTTGACCCTGACCATTCCCATCTCCTTCCTCCTACTCACATACACTGAATTCCTAAATATCTGCATCTATGGAAGAGAAACACCCAATCATTTGGCCTTGCATGAAACACCGGTCTAACTTGTCTGCCTTAAAACAGTCAAACAATGGAAGGGTTCAGACTTTGCTATGTGGTCTGGTCAAATGTGCTATAGATTGACAGTAGCACAGTATGATGTGGATTTTTGATGATGTCCCACACAGTGGTTTGCATCACATGAAGTGGCAATGTTGGGTTGGAAGGGACCTTAAAGATCATCTAGTTCCAACCCCCCTGCCACGGGCAGGGACACCTCCCACCACACCAGGGTGCTCCAAGCCTCATCCAACCTGGCCTTGAACACTGCCAGGCAGGGGCAGCCACAGCTTCTCTGGGCACCCTGGGCCAGGGTCTCACCACCCTCAAAATAAAGAACTTCTTCCTAATATCTAGTCTAAAGCTACCTTCCTTTAGTTTAAACCCATTTCCCCTTGTTCTATCACTACATGCCTTCATAAAAAGTCCCTCTCCAGCTTTCCTGTAGTCCCTTCAGGTACTAGAATGCTGCTATGAGGTCTCCCTGGAGCCCTCTCTTCTCCAGGCTGAACAACCCCAACTCTCTCAGCCTCTCTTTGTAGGAGAGGTGCTTCAGCCCCTGATCATCTGGCTGCATGGTATGAGGCACACACGATTAACACAAAGGGGCAGAAAATAAACAACCTCTTGGACCAAGACTGCAGCATAGGAGATTGCATACCACTGACTCCGACTTCTCCACACCCACATCAGTTAGCACAAAGAAGATACAACAAGTACAATTTCAAGTAGTTTTGAAAGAAACTTAAAAGAAATTTGAATTAGCCTAATAAAAATACATAACCCTTGCAAAAATGCTTTCAAGTGGTTCTACATTTCAGTGCTTTAAAACAATCACATTAAAAAATAAAGGAGCTGATGAGAGAGTTCCTTTGACTAGATCTTCTTTAACAACAGAAGAAACTTCAGCCTGAGAAGAGTGGGGACCAGGTTTACACTTCCCTTGGCTTTACTTTACTAAAGGAGTTATTGACACGGAATTTTGCTTGTGTGGCTTAGTTTTCACAACAACATATTTCCTGAGATCTGTGAAGTGTTTTACATGTATGGTTATGCTATTCCCATTAATTTTAATATGTTGCTGAGGAAACGCGTAGTTTACCAATCACATCATCATCAAAATCCTTCTTTCCCCAAGCACAGATTTAGTAAATCATACCAGTAATTTAATTCTTAATCAAGAGGCCCTTGAGCCTGACTCCCAAGATTCACTCTATGGATTTTGTTACGCATAGTGTGAAAACAAAGCAGAAATTCTAGACTTTGATCCACTTTGGGTTCATGTCCCACCTTCTGCCTTCCCACCATTGTGAATCTAAAAGAAAACACTATCTGGTATCTTCATGTTCCAGTTGTTTAAGAAATTAATTTTCAATGGAAAATACAGGCTATGATAAGGATGCAAACAGCACAAATGCTTCCAAGCATGACCAAGCTCCTTGGTTCTAATGTTCTGTGTCCAGAACTGAAAACAGGATTTTGAAACAAATTTTGCCTTACCAATTATGATGACAGTTACGCCTGGGCAAGTTAACTGTGGGAGGCTTATTTGCAAAAAAACCAAACCAAACCAAAAAACAAAACCCAAATCCAAAACCCCAAAACCTAAACTGGCTATTTTTTAGACCAAAAATCTAATTTTAGTCTGCGAACCTTACCCAGCTATTTTTAAAAGAGTAATTAATTCAGTTGGTCACTGCATAAGTGAAACACCTTCCTTACTTGATCCAAAACTATATTGCACTGAAAAAACATACACGTGCATTCACTTAGGTTTAAAGGGTGAAGTGAGAAATCAGCTGAAAATAAACCAAATTATTTACTTCCCCTCCAAGATTTCTTTCAACAAATTTAGGGGGAAAAAAACCTCAGAAGGCTAACTTTTGAAGGGTTGAAATGAAGCAGTTCTCACTTCACACTGTTACAGAGTTCCCCCATCTTTGCACCACAGCAGCAGCAGCTGACCCAGCGGGCAGCACACGCTGCCACAGCTGAAGTCAAAGAGCAATGTGAGCCTGCCCAGCCAGGGGCTGGATGCCACCCCATGCCCACCCAGCTGTTTTGGAAGGAAGTAAAAGGGCTCTGGGAGCCTTCCTTCTGCTTGGTCAGGCCTCCAGATTAGCAGAAAATGGCTAGGATCTCACTGTAGAAACCTCTCCAAGAGCCACAAAGGCTCAACTTCATGATATTTATATTTACAGAGAGCATTTCCTAACCTGAGGTGGCCCTCACAGTTGATCATAACAGAGCATGTGCCAAACTGGTCCCTATGGAAAGTGTCCAGAGGAAATCCAACTTAAGTCCTGCTTGATAAAACAGCTTGGTGTAAAGGAAGAAGATTTTGAGTATTAATACCAAATCTTTCTGCAAAGTGATACAACGGGATGTTCCCAGGTCTGACAGTGCAATTCAAAAATCCAAATCCTGAGGATATAATTCTACAGTAAAGGCCATGTTCTGCTAACGGTCCAGAAAGTGGAACAATCAGCATGGCAAAGGAACTTGTTTCCATGATTTGAAGACACAGAAGGAAAATCCGAGCAATAAGCATGAAAGTGTGTGTGTTCTGTATACATAAAATGATATCCAGACATACGTAACAGCACAACACTGCAAGCACATTTACTATGGCTAAAAAATGTTCTGCCACAAAACTAGATTGGGTGACCTCTTTTATTAGGAACACAAGACTTTGCATAACTAACCAAGGATGAAACCTATTTAGGTTTGATGTTTCCTTAATTTGAAGATGATGTACCAAAATAAATGAACTAAAGAGGGCAAGATGTCCCTTTGAATAGGTATTTTATCTCAGTAAGCAACTTACTTTGTATAAAGATTTTCAATAAATAATTAAAAAGAAAACATTCTGCTTTCCAGATTGGCACAGATGTTGGAAATGGTCCCACACAAATAACTTTTCCAAGTGGCAACGTGAATAAAAGTCTCATCAGTAGCCTAGCTGTGTGGAGTACAAAGTGAACATTTTAATACAATCAATAATCCCAAGGTAAAGAGATGATGGCTACACAGCAAGACTCGGTGGGATATAGATTTCAGGTTACAAGTCAACAAAGATGTAATAACTCACCCCAGCTGCAGCATATTCCTCAGAGACCTACTTGCAAGCTCCTTCACCACCCAGGGATATTCTCAGGAGCGGATCAAAACCACTGAAGGATGATTCTTTGCTTGACTGTGCTCTCTATGTGCCATAGGATAGAGAGCAGAAAATGCACCAGAGCCTGAGTCACGTGGATTCCCAGGCACAAGAGCCTTATAAATATGAGCAAGTGAAGTGACCTCAGAATCAACCACTGAAGCAGTGAGGTCTATGGTCCTCACTGAACAACCACCTTCACTATTCAGTGACCAGACTAACATGACAAGTCCACATGTTATCCTCCTTATGCACCCATCACCAACGACTGATATCTATAGATACAGCCAGGACCTGATCCATACCTTGCACGTGAAATTCAACCAGCATCTGAAACCAGACTTTGTGAAATGTCCATCTGGCACATTTGATTCCACATAGTATTGTTCCATTGAGTGATACAGCAATCAAAACACCTAAAACATTTGCCAAAATTTAAGAAAAGCTTTTTATGGAAATTTCAGTTCTTACTGCATGGGTACAAAGCTTTTGCACTTGAGACTCTGCAGGACTGGCTGTCTACACTGGAATGAAGAGTGACTACCCCTGGAGACATGTACAAACTCTCCTTCTGACTCGACACATTTGAGCACAGTGGGTACTCAGCAACACATCTCTATTTTTATGATAAGAACTTTTATTACATTTTATTGTATGTTAAACCTCTCTAGAGTCTAGACAGAGCAGGAATCTTGTCTGGTTTGTACAGCATTGGTCAAATTGTTAACCAAGTTTTGCAGGGCAAAATTCTTTCAACTCTACACACCTGTGTGTTTTGCTTTCCATTTTCTCCCCAGGCCACATTTTCTGCAGCTGCTGCTGCTGACTCTGAGCCATTTTAGACTCTGTTCCTGCAGAGCCCATTCCCAGCAGCTTTGACCAAAGTATCTGCCTAGGCGTGACTCCAAGGGCTTCGATTATTCTCCCCATGCCAGTGCAGTTTTATAGATGTGGTAAGCCCTTGCAAGGCAGTTAAACACTGCTCATGTCTGGAGCAGAGCTCTCTTTCTCTTCCCCAGATCCTTTCCAGCAAACTTTTTCTCCCCAAGATGGGCACAACTGATTGGGCACCATTTAAATCGTACATGGAGTACATCAGTTAGTGATTCTGTACCAGCAAGCAAGAATTAAAATATGGCACATTTATAAGAGCCATAACATGAATGAAAAACATTTTTAAATATCATTTTTCTGTCCATTAATGGGAAACCAGGACTCATTCTAAGGCAAGAGTAGATGACCTTCACTGCACACAAGATTCATTGAACACATGAATTTGTATAGATTTTTGTAATCTCCTTACATCAATGACTTTAACAACAAGTCAACACCAAATAAATCGCTTGCATATATGACACAAAGTAAAACAGCTTCCAGTACGTTTCTTCTGATTTGAAGTAACAGTTTGTTCCATAAACTGCATTTTAGATTTTTTTAACAAGATTTTTCCTCTTGCGATTGGAGATGGCAGTGATGATGTTTGCATTATCCAAATCAACCCAAGCAAATAAACTGAAACAATCAGCAACCACCACTGGAGCTGTAAAGAAGGTCCTTGTAGCCATGAAGGGATTTTGTAGTCTCTAAGATCTAATCTGGTTTGGATTTCAGGTCCTTGTGGCCATTTAGAAACCTTCCAACTGAATATTTTCCACTAGAAAAAAAAAATCAAGTTCATCAAAACATCTTAGCTAATCAATTTGGCTAAAATTCGGATGAAAACCAGACAGATTTCCATTGGAAAATGACTTCATTTCCTCATAGCTCTGCTGCAATCATCCCAGCAGGCTGATGGAAACCTGGGGACAAAGAAACCCCTAGTCCTAAACTTGACTAGCAAAGTCGACTCACAAGCCAAGTTTGCAAGGCTCCCTTGTCAACGTGGCAAACGACCAGGGAAACGGTTTTGAATTTATGGTACCCCCACTGCTTCTAAAGTCTCAGCTCCTCAGCAGCCTTCTAGCAGCAGGCAAGCCTGACTCCAGCATTCCCACCCTTCTAGGTTTTAAGCACTCCAGGAATTTGGTGAAAGCCTGGATACATTTAAAAGAACACATGTATTTGCAGAAGTAAGCTTCAGCATTCCCATTCTGCAGGAAATTTCAGTGCTTCAGGTTTTGATGCCATTTGGAACAAGGAACTTACAAATTAAACATCTGGAAAATGGGACTTTTGCTTTCCAAGGGGTTATTGGTATCTGTTGTCCAGAATGGAAAAAGGGGTCACACTCCTCTAGTTCTTTATTCAGGAGGCAACAAACCATGTGTGCAGATGCAAGTCAAAGCTTCGGCTGCTACTGACTCATTCTGACATGGCTGAGCACTCACTAGATGAGGAACTAACCATTTTGTAGCAGGTCCATTGGTCAGTGCACATCCAAGTGCAAAGGCACGTGCCAGTTCCCCTGGACTGCAGAACCTCCAAATGTCCCAGCATCAGCAGCGTCTGAACGGCCGCTGCCAGAACACATCTGCTCCATGACAGCTGCAAGCTGCTCCTATTCCAAACAAAATTCAAACCAAAGGAGGCAAGAGTTTGATCACCCTATTTCAGAAACTGGAAAAACAGAGCTTCTTTGTTATTCTTTTATTTCACAACTATCCCCCCCCAACCCTTTGACAGTACGTCAGCTTGAGCTGGCACACGCCGCAGTCTGCATTCCCACAGATGAGAGCACTCCCAACAAATGATTGTAATACAGGGTGTCTAAGAGCAAATCAGAACCAGACACAGAAAGGTGGACTGAACCAACCTTTGTTCGCATGCAAACTCATTTCAGACAACTGGGATTTCTGTATGAAAAACAAAGTACATCTAGTCAACCACTCTTCTTTCAGAAAAGAAAATAATGCACTTAAATTATTAACTTTCATTCACTGCACTTCAATGAAATGGAGCATTTTTCCACAGAAAATCGATTTCGTGGAAAATTTAACTGATTGGAATACATCTGTCTCCTATCGTGTCAATATTCAGAAGATCTTATAATCAACAATTTCACACAAGCATAGCAATGCAGTGAGTTCAACCCTGGAACATGCCTGTCATTGCGCAACACAGAGCTTTGGAGAGATCCCAGAGCCAGCACAAAACAAGCCAGCTCCTGAGCTAGAGAAGTAGTCGGAGGCAACCAATGCTGTGTCTCACCTGGAATGCTTGGCAGCAGTCACTGCACTAACCTGCTGCTCTGGGGATCCAAACTGGCCTTTCCCTGTACCACCCCTGCAATGCACAGGTAGCCCTGTGCTACTCCTGACCATTGGGTGGGGACAAATCATTTTATCCACATTCTACTGACAGTTCTGCTAGGCTTTACTGTGAAAAACCAATGAAAGAAGCATAACACAAAATCAAAACTCAGGAAAAAAGAATAAATTTACATCTCTAGAACTGACTGACTGCAATTTATTTACCTATGGAGTACCACTGGAGAAGAGGAGACTGAGAGGAGACCTTATTGCCCTCTACAACTACCTAAAGGGAGGTTGTAGTGAGGCTGGTGTTGGTCTCTTCTCCCCAGTTGCTGATGACAGGACAAGAGGAAATGGCCTCAAGTTCCATCAGGGGACGTTTAGGTTGGAGATTAGGAAGAAGTTCTTTACTGGGAGGGTGGTTGGGCACTGGAATGGGCTGCCCAGGGAGGTGGTGGAGTCCCCGTCCCTGGGGGTGTTCAAAAAACGGGTTGATGAGGCACTTGAGGCCATGGTCTGATGGTCTGATGGTTAGGAATATGATGGGATAAAGGTTGGACTTGATGACTTGATGGTGGAGGTCCCTTCCAACCATAATGATTCTATGATTCTATGATTCTACAAATGGATTTATCCCAGGCCTAGTAAAAGAGCAAAGGACATCTGAGTTTGAATCCTAACGTGCACATTGACTACCCTCCAGCATGGTCATCTTTGTGTTAACTCTTCTAATTTTATACATTAGGGCTGGCAAAGGAATCAATATTTATTGAACACCACCTCATTTGTTAGTATCTTCTGCTCTGTGTTATCACCATACAGATAATAAATACCTACTACACAGATTCTACATATAAACTCACTGTATTTCCATTCTCCAGACTCATACATCTATGACTTCTAAAGGCATTGATTTACCAGTGTTTGGGCAATACTCCAACAACAGGACTCCAGGAGTGCTGAGGCTCAGAAGACCATTCAAAAGTAGCACACGCACAGACTTGCAGCACCTGATCTCATAGCTGGAGTTGTTTAAGTGTTTCTTCTACCTCTGTGGCCCAGATCTGCCAGCTAAGAACTATTTCCCATACAGTAAGTAAATAAAACTAAAGATCAATGCATATAGTCAACTCATCTGCCTAGGTTTGTGAGAGCCTATGGGAAACTTTTTACGCTGTGTGCTGTCTGATGCTGCAGATGTGAGCAGCCACATGGCCTGACCTGCCATCCTTGTTCATCTGAAGAAACCACAGGCACAGAAGCTACAGGTGGAAACCCTTCTTGTAGGCCTCTTTATGAGCCCTGGATTTTATGATGCCCTGAGTTCAACCTGAGCCTCCAGTTCACAGCTTGTCCCATAAAGTCCAGATTTGGCAGAGGAAAAATAGCCTGGAGCTGTTGAAGCTATAATATCTGTTGTAGCTGTAGCCAAGGAAGTATCAAGGTAACGTTATCACATTGCATACCTTACAGAATAGACCCAAACATCTGTTTCAGGCAAGTATGGACCAATGTATCACACTGATACATGGAGCTGTGTCTGATGGGCAACTAAAATACACTGAGGTGACACATCCAAATAATTCTCCTAGCCATTGCCATGTTTTAAGGCTACATAAAGCAACAAGCACCAAACTGAAAGGAGGCATTTGACTTTGATGAGAAGTGCCTGCTCCTTCTGTTCAGTGTGCCCGTGCATAGTCCTTGGGCCTTGTACACAGAGCTCCAAACCCCCACATCCTCTGTGGGCCCTGAATCTCTCTGCAAACATCTTTTTCCAAAGTTCACCTAGTCACTACGTTATTTAAAATGTTTTACTTCCAATCAAGGGCAGAAACATGAGCAAACATTAGTACACTGGAGAATCTGATCTGCATTGAAGGGATGCTGACATACGGAGCTTGTCTGCAGAGGGGAGGTAGGTCAGAGTGAGTTGTGGGATGTTTTGCCAGGGAAAGGGTGCCTGGCTTCCTCCATCCACCTTTCTGTGAAGGACATTCTCATCTCTCAACAAGAGAGTTGCCAGATAACTGTAGAGTCCATGCGTACCCCTTTGTCCCGATCGCAGGTGAATTCGCTGCCAATCAGTGACACCTTTGAAGAAATCAGTTCCCTTGTAACTTGTCCCCAGAGCATCTGCACAGAGACCCAAGCACAGCAGAGATAAAACACCAAGAACTCATACCCTGCTGAGTACCTTCCCTCCACAGATGAGTCTACAACAGTAGAACAAAGCAAAGTAACCAAGAATCAAACCACTGACAAACTCCCACAGCAACTCAGCTTATTTACTTAAAGCCTATGAAAGTCTTTTCTTCCTTGCCAAAGAATCCCACAACCTTAACTCACTGACTGCATGGGCTGCTGCTGATAACATTATAATAAATAAATAAATAAATAAATCACAGCTTTACCATTAGCTTAATATCTGAATCCAACCTGTCATGATAAAATAACTGAGAAGATTGAGTCGATCTGATTACCCTGTGCTCCAGCTGATGAATATAAGCTATTTAAAAAAATTAAAATCTATTAGACTATTGAAAATAGTTTTGAACAATAATCTCTGGATGCATTATTTCCAAGTTTAAAAACCACCTGGTAGAAGCATGACCCTAATACAGGCTGCCTGAAGATCCAATAACTGAAGATAACAGCCAATTTCTCTGATGTTTCTGTTTAATTAGAGAATTCTAGTTCAGCTGAAATCCATTGAAGTGAGCAACATTCCCATATGGTAAAGGAAGATTAAGAATACATTAGATTAGGCTAAGAATCCCTGTGATATGAGTAGGCAATTACATAAGCCATCTCTGATTTACCACCTCCACCTCTTTTATTGTATTTTCTGCTCTGTCAATACAAAACAGTGGCAAGAATTGAAACCAATAATAATCCCCCTCCTCACTTTTTCTTTTTTTCAAACTGTTAGAGTAGGAAAAGCAAGACAGCTACCAAAAAACAACAGTCTTGCAAGAAAGCACAAATATCTGCTCTCTAAAAAGGAGAGAGAAATAAAAGGTATCGGCATTCCCTCTCTATAAAACTAGTGGCAAAATGTACTGGAATGCCATACCCAGAGGAAAGGGCGCTTTGCTGTAGTTTATGGACAGCCAGTCTGCAAAGATTTAAGGTTGAATTATCATAAAACCAGCCTTGGACATAGGAACAAGTGTCTGAGGTTCAAACAATGTCCTTCTCTAAAGGCCCTTATCCGATTGCCAACCATTGCAACAGTCCCACCAAAAAAGCATAAAAACATAATTAAGTAAAATAAGTAAAACAATTATCTCCAGCAAATTTTATGAAATGAGACTGTTATCTAGTGCTGTGGATAAGGTTTGTTTAGAACAAAGGGCAGCCACCCCAGCAACACCAGCAGAGAAGGAAAACGTTCAAAAGTTGGCCAGAAAACTATCTGAAAACTGGTACAATAAAGCCCATAGGAAACAGATACCGAATGCTCAGCCCTGTGGGGCACAAGGCTACACTTTTACATCTCTATAATTACCTTGCCTTCAAAATCAATGGAAAGCAGCACGGGATTTGTAAAATCTAACAATCCTTCAGTGGTAAGAAACTATTTTCCACGAGACACAATTGCATCATTTCACCTTGAGGCAGAAATACAAGCTCACATGTCATTAATATTGGGCAAATATACAAAGATTTTTTGTGCTTTCAAGAGTAGCTATTCCTTTTAGTTTGATGTATCAAAGAAACACATTTTAAAAGTTCAGTGAATTTACTGACTACTGATGAACTTTTGCTCATGCCTATAGTTAAGACAGGGTCATGGTTATATCATCTGCAATAGCAAAGCCTCTTAACAATTTTCCTTTCTTCCTTAACCATGACATAGTTAACAAGAGCAATGTAAAAGTTAGAATTTCAGGTATTTGCAAAGTTTCCTCAATAGTCTTTCATTTCTATTTGGTCTGAAACTTCACGTATTCTGAATAATGAAACAACGTTCAAAGCATACTTCTCCCTCCCAGCATTATACTTGCTTAATGGTCCTTTACTTGTGATTTTGTGCATTAATTCCATATAAAGGTCTGCTTTAGGTTGAAAAAAAAAGGAAATGTGTTTTAACATTTAAAGCAAAGCTAAATAATACTGTACTGCTGAGCAATTTTCAAAGCAACATTAGAAGAGGATCATAGGAAAAAGAGGTATCCATTACAAAAACACTACATGGCTCCTTCTCTGTGCTCTACGATTTTGTTAAGACACTCTCTTAATCCAGCCATTTACTCTCTCAGTAACTTGAGATCAGGCTTTATAATGTGGATTAAATGTTATTTCCTCCTCTAATTAACAGATCGGGTTTGGTGAATCTTGCCCCTTACATCAGTTCCACAGAAAATATATCATACTGTTACCAAAGCATTAAGAATATTGGGGAAACTGTGTGAAAAATGTCTGTTTCCCTGGTGGATCCCAATTGCACCAGGATGCCCTCCTATGGCACGTGTGGGGCACAGAAGGATCCAGGTTTTCAGGAAATGCTGACTAAAAGCAATGCAAAACATCACAGGCTAGAATTCAATGCCCTTAACACTTAAATGCCAGGGAAACTTTCCTCATGTAAGCAAGCCCTATGGATTCATTTGAAAGATGCATCCTGCAGATGTGCATCACCTGAGAAACTCCAGTATTAGGTCTGTCACCTTGCACAGGAATCTCTCTCCACTCACCCCCCAAAAGAAAACCTACAAACCAAAGAGTTACCTTTAGGGTCAAACCCACAAGAGAGATTCTTTCTGTGGCACTTCAGTGTCCTCCTGGGAAGACCACCTGGAGGAATCCAGCCCTGTTTTCATACTACCCAATTGTTTCCCAAGGGCTATACAAACCAAACTTATGAAGCAGTAGTGCTCATCCAAAGTTTTCCCCCAAACTACCACAGCTGGCACAAAACAAATCTTGGGGCAGCAGTTTCAGTACCTGAAATCTGGACTGGTCCAGGAACACGTTAAGACATATAGAAGACAGAACAAGTCGATACCTTAGAGGCATAGGAGAATGAACTACTTAATGGTGACTCTTGACATAGCTCTGAGCAAGGAATATTGGCCTAACCTGCACTGCACCGAGGTATCCCACTTCAGGCACAACCCAGTCAGGGCTCCATCCTTGCTCTCCTCCTGCTTTAAGGCAGCAAGGTTGACCCAGCAGCACCCGTGCACCAGGAAGGGACAGGCAGCAGAGTCAAGGTCAGCTTCTTGCTCATGTAACACCAAAGATACGGTACAGGACTATGCATTGGCAACCATTTGGCCCATAATGCTGGATAAGGTATCCCATGGTTTAAGATGAGGTTCCTTACAGGATCACACAGAGTCAGAAGGCAGCACTGAAAGTCTCTAAATGCCATTTAGGTTTGCTATCCTGAAGTGAGTTAGAGCTGGGTTTGCTCCTTTAAAACCTGAAGATCAGACTGTCCAAGATCTTTTTCCAGATACTGTGCTGCAGAGCCTGGAAGCTTCTAGGTTATCTAAACTCAAAACTTATTCAACTGGCTTCTCTGTGTATGCATGCACGTGTATGTATGTGTTTAATACATATATTAAATTTTAAATAGATTGCTTTTAACTAATCACATCAAGTGGCATTTGTGCAATGTAAATATTTGCTTTGTTCCTTCAACACTCTTTCAATTACACTGAAAATTTCAGGGAAATAAAATTACAGCAGGTTGAATATTAAAAGGTGGGGAGGGGGACGAGCTAGAAACTAAGCTTCAAAGGGAATTCTACACTTTGATTTTAGTTTGCATATTCCAAATGCCCACATTTTGCTACACAGATGTCAAACCAGGAGGTAGGTAATAAAGCAGGTTCCTTTAAGATTAAAAAAATACATTTTAAATGATCAAATCAAACCATATTCCAAGCGTGACAGAAGTAAATGACGTATTATTAGTTCTTCCCTGAACCTCATTGAACCGTCTCTTTCCATCATAGCAGGGGTCTGTCAGCCATGCAGGTCCTTGCCAAAAATAAAGACCAAATGGCAGCATTCCCCATCTGCTGATGAGTCCAATCTAAGGAAAGACAAAACACTGATTTTATTTAACTCTGTTCCAATTATTGTCAGGCGATACAAACAGTAATCATGACACACAGCCAGGTTTATTCATGTGCCCAGCAAGCCAGGCCAGGCATAATAAAGAGATTACACACTCTGTTTGGAATACAGGCAACTTGGAATGGCATTTATTAAAATTTAAAGCATGGGAAATATTGGGTAGTAGATTTAGGTATCACACAATCAGAAATATGTTTGGCTCCAAGACACAACACATGGCATCCTTAGTGAATGAGGGAGATTATTATTACAGCATAACAGGCCTGCCTTTCTCTCCTTGCCAAAAGAAAAGCTTGGAATAGCACAGAGCACATGGCACTTCAAACTTAGAAGAGAGAGACTGGCAAGAGCTTTACAGAGTATGAAGATAAAAATAAAAAAGAAGCTTTGTAAAGTATCTGCCCCCTTGAAAGACAGCTCCTCAGAAAATTCCCCCAGTCTCTATACTGAAGTGACCTTGGAAAAGAAAGGGCTCTTAGCACCAAGAAACAGGATAGGGGCAACAGTAGAGCTTGGCTTGATTTCTGGGGTTCTCCTTCTTACTGCAATAACTTCTCTGCCAGGCATCATCAGAGACCCAGGGAGCCCACTCAGGGCAAAGAGGTTGCTGATGCTCTATCACATCAACCAGTTCTGCTTAATCATTTCTCTCTGCTACTCCATCTCTGTTTCTGTCTCCCTGGTGTATTCTTTCTGCTAAACACTTTGGGTTGGACCATCTGCCTACCCCGAGGTTGCACAGGTGACATGTAACATGGCCCTGATTCACAGGTAGGATCCCAAGGCACAACCTACACAATAACCAAGGATACAGAACTCACATTTGCAATCTCAGGCTTTCACTTTTTACTGCTCAGCTATCTCAGATGTTTACAATTTACACTGATCTGACCAGACCCAGCAGAACATTTTCTTCCGTACACCTCAGTGTGCATTACAAAGGTGGGCATGCAACATGGGGGGAAAAAAGGTACAGAGCCTGGATGAATGGCCTAAGGTCAAAGATGAAGCTGAGAGGCATGGTGAAGCTTACAAGAAAGGCTTGGAGTGCCTGCAGTCCCATCAAGAGGGCAAGCAAAAGCAACACTGCCTTCGACACATTAATATAACAGCCACTCTCTGCTGTTTTTCTCAGCGTGCTACAGCAGCAGTTAGGATGCAAGATGGGTCTGAGCTGTGGAATATCTGTTTGCTGCAGTAATTGAGGCATTATAATTGTTTCAAAATTTAAAATCTGGTTTAAGCTGGAATAGAAAGGAAGCAGATATTACAAATATTATAAGCCTGGAGGGCTGATTTAGATCAGTTTATTCTTGAGATACAGTATAAGAATGAGATGTTGTTTGTATCATAGAATCCCAGACTGGTTTGGGTTGGAAAGGACCTTAAAGCTCATCCAGTACCATCTCTTGCCATGGGCAGGGACACCTCCCACCAGCCCAGGTTGCTTCAAGCCCCATCCAACCTGGCCTTCAACACTGCCAGGCAGGGGCAGCCACAGCTTCTCTGGGCACCCTCGGCCAGGCTCTCACAACCCTCACCGCAAAGAATTTCTTCCCCACATCCAATCTCATCTACCATTTTTCAGTGTAAAACTGTTCCCCCTCATCCCATCATTGAGCTCCACCATAGAGTCCCTCCCCATCTTTCCCATACGCTCCCCTTTAAGTACTGGAAGGCCTCTATAAGGTCTCCCCAAAGCCTTTTCTTCTTTAAACTAAAAAACTCCAACTCTCTCAGCTTGTCCTCATAGGGAAGGGTGCTGCCCTCATCATGGCCCTTCCCCTGGACTCACTTGAGAAGGTCCGTGCCAGTCTGATGCTGGGGGTGACACGTCTCCAGGCTTGCCCAGGTTCAGCAGCCTCTCCCTGACATCATGGATACAGACAAACTTCTCTAGAGACCTTGTCTGCATGACCAGGGCTGGCAGTTCAGGGCCTCTCAGCAAAAAGTCTCCAATGACTAACACTACATACTTTTCTGAGCACACCAGTTCTAATGCGGGTGGATAATCAGAACAACTTTGCCCAGCATGGCTTTTCCTGGGTCTTGCCCTTTACTTGCTCACTCTTCATTCTCCAGCCCCAGGGCATCACATTTGTCACACAGAGGCACTGCAGAGGGAAGGGGAAGATTCCTCCTCCTGCCCCAAGCAGAGATAAGAGTCCAGTCTCCTTTGCCTTGTGAGTTAGTTGAGTCTCTCAACTCAGGGCTGGAAGCAAGCTTCCCTTCCCTTTGCAAAGCCTTGGGTCAGGGCTGCTGCTCAGCCTGTGACAGTGCACACCACCATGTGTTGATCTCTCACAGATTCACAACACTGTGCTGCCTGTTCAGCTCCTCTTGTAATACAGCTGTTTGCTTGAAGAGTTCATCCAGCTGGGCACACATGACGTCCATCCACCTCTGCCCTAGAATCATAGAATCATTATGGTTGGAAGGGACCTCCAGGGTCATCAAGTCCAACCTTTATCCCATCATATTCCTAACCATTGGACCATCAGACCATGGCCTCAAGTGCCTCATCAACCCGTTTGTTGAACACCCCCAGGGATGGTGACTCCACCACCTCCCTGGGCAGCCCATTCCAGTGCCCAACCACCCTCTCAGGAAAGACCTTCTTCCCAATGTCCAAGCTAAACTTCCCCTGATGGAACTTGAGGCCATTTCCTCTCGTCCTGTCATCAGCAATTGGGGAGAAGAGACCAACACCAGCCTCACTACAACCTCCCTTTAGGTAGTTGTAGAGGGCAATAAGTCCTCCTCTCAGTCTCCTCTTCTCCAGGCTTCCCTCAGACCCTAGAGGGACTTCCAGGTTCTAGAGTTTCATCTAAGTTTGGGTCCAGGCAGCTCTTTCAGGTCTCGGGAGGTTCTCTGGGTGTAGGTGTTTACACAGGCACTTTACACCCTCCTCCCCACCCTACGCTGCGATCCTCCACCCTGCTGCAGAACACACAGGCATCTGATCCTGAGGGAGGGTCACAGCATACAGCAGAACTTCATTCCAAAATGCTACCCAAGTTGGAATTGTGTAACATCCAGTTTTTTATTTTATCAAGGATCATATTTGACCACAGCCCTAGGCAGGCTGTAAGATCTTCGGGGGTTTGGCTTTGTGATCTCTAAAAAAATAATAATGCACCATAACACAGGCTGCAGTCAGGAGAGATCAGAACTCAGGGTCTCCTGGGTCCCAGCTCTGGGCATTTCTGTTTAGGCTGGAGGATATTTGTACTCCTTAAATGTGCACTAGAATCAAGGTGTAAAACATCTTGAAAAATCTGGCAGGCTTAAGTGCTCTAAACTTCCAGAAGAATGAATTTCACCCTAAATTCTCATTCTTAGGAATTATCTTTCCAAACAGTTAAGTAATGACTGTATCTGATTACAATTCAATTTAATAAAAACCCTGCAGAATACCCACACATATTTGGAACAGAAAAGGGAAATGCAGTTATCTGAAATTCTCCATTCACTTGGAGCACAACGCTGCTGAAACCTGGGCATAAATGTCTCTCACCAGTGCTCACAAGATGGTGGTGTAATTGATGCCAAAAATTCAGCAGCTTTATCATACACAATTTTTTCTTACTGACAAAGTACTCCACAGAGCTGTATTTCAATTCTGATTCCATATGTCACTTCAATTTCTGATCAGAGCTTGAACATAAAAAAAATTATAGCTTGCCTCAATGGTCCAATAAAAAAGGATCATTTCTTTTTACATATCAACATTTATTAGTCTCAATCATTTCAAAAATATAATCATTATGGTCCCTTTTACTGAGAACAGCTACTCCACACACACACACACTCATCCTGGGGGCTCCTCCGTACAGATGCTCTTTTTCCTTTTATTTCCGAGGGTGGCTTGTTGTTCCACAGCAAAATCTGTCATCATGCATAACCAAGAGAAAAATTAATTTAAAAGGCTTCTGTTTTTTTTTTCCTATTCCCAATGCCCTGGCTCTTTAATCTACCCTCTCCCTCAAATAAAATAAACTTGGACTAAGAAGTCAAAGGCAGGGGATGTTCCAAGTCAGAAGGAATGACTGGGTTGACCATCCTGAACTCTGTATTTCACAAACCTTTCCGTTTCAGCTGGGGCCAACTGTGTTTGCCAACAGGTGGCTACAGCACATACTCCAGAAGCATACAATGCCTTGGTTGGAAACCATCAATACTCAGACTGATCTTTGTTTTCAGAATCACTGATCATATCTGTTTGTTTTATACTCTTTCAGAGTCTTCCCAAAGAAATTGATCCATGCTTCCTACTGAAAACCCGATAGATAGGATGCTGTTTTCAAAAAGACTTTTACAGATCCCATCAATACTGGAATAAAACCAGAAAAAACCCAAGGAGCTTTATTGATTTACACATTAAAATAACATCTGCTTTTTGTAAATGTGCAGTCCCCCATGACTGATAATTGGACTTTTAAAGAGACTCTAATATTGAACCTGTAAGAATTATCCATCAGCCCTCCTCCCCCTTTTCATAACAGCCACAAAAGATTAGAGATAACATGCCTAATTAGTGTAGAATGATGGAAAAATCACTGCCTGGACTAAAATACATGGAGCAAACAATAACTGAGCTTCTTGTTAACTAGAGATCGTTTAAGTCAAACCTGGGATCTCTGTGTACCAAACCTGGGTACAGAACTGGAAGGGGGACATTAGTTTGACTTCCACAACCTGTAAAACTTCTCACTGAAAATCTTATTCTTACTAAAGACACCTGGACCAATTCTATTACTTCCATCAAAAAATTCTATCATTTTCACTCAAAATTCATGTCCTTGTAATTCAAACCATCTCAGCTCAAAAGAATTTCATCTCAGCAGAGACAAATCCAAGCACTGCATGAGATGGAACAAAACCTAAAAAAATCCGTGTTTCCCGTTTTCCAAGGATAACTTTCCAGCTTTATGAGTTACAGCAGGACTGTTTAAGGATCACACTGGAGCTACACCTAGGTTCCCGTGCAAAGGAAAGATAACTAAATGCATAGTTTTGCTTCACACATTGCTGCTATCTCCAAAATTCACATCCTCTGCAGGAAGTGTTGGCTAAGCAGCACTGCAACCCATCACTCAAGAATCTGGAGTAGATATTGAGAACTGGACTAAACTGTGTGTGCTATACACATCACTCATAGCCACAAAACAATTTCATGATAAAATAAGCCAAGGATTTTTGTATATATATTTTTAAAATACAGGATCAGTGCAGGATTCTCAAGACTTGTGTTCAAGGCAGAATGAACAATATGAATCAACAGATAGCCAGCCAAAACATCAGAAAAATTCCCCATTAGTGGTCCTGTGGACATAGCTCTGCCCCAGCACGGGGCTGCCATAGGACACCAGCAGCACCCAGGGGTGCCTCCAGTCATAGAATCATAGAATCATTATGGTTGGAAGGGACCTCCAGGGTCATCAAGTCCAACCTTTATCCCACCATATTCCTAACCATCAGACCATCAGACCATGGCCTCAAGTGCCTCATCAACCCGTTCTTTGAACACCCCCAGGGACAGTGACTCCACCACCTCCCTGGGCAGCCCATTCCAGTGCCCAACCACCCTCCCAGTAAAGAACTTCTTCCCGATCTCCAACCTAAACTTCCCCTGATGGAACTTGAGGCCATTTCCTCTCGTCCTGTCATCAGCAACTGGGGAGAAGAGACCAACACCAGCCTCACTACAACCTCCCTTTAGGTAGTTGTAGAGGGCAATAAGTTCTCCTCTCAGTCTCCTCCAGGCTCAATAACCCCAGTTCCCTCAGCTGGTTCTTGTTTTCCAGACCTCTCACCAGCCTCATTGCCCTTCTCTGGACTCGCCCCAGCACCTCAATGTCCTTCCCACCCTGTGGTGCCCAGAACTGGACGCAGCACTCAAGGTGTGGTCTCACCAGTGCCGAGTACAGGGGCACCATCACCTCCCTACTCCTGCTGGTCACCCAGCTTGGGCTCCCACCCCTACTTCAAAGGAAAGGCCCCACAACCACCTTACTCTGCACAACCTTGTCTGTGCCAGAGCCACAAACTGAAGAAGTTCCCTACTCCCACCTCACACCCACGGGGCAAAGGCAGTGGCTGCCAGGTTCCTGAGCCCCGAGTATTTCATGGGGACGTTATACTTCACACACCATAGTCTAATTTTTAATTAGACTGCCTTTATTTAATAGGAGATACAGCACTACTCCAATGCACAGCAGACTACTCAGATACACAAATCTTCATTATGAATTTTGACAGCAATCGTGTCAGTCATGAACAGGCCCCTGTCACCACAATTTAACTTTAAAACAATCCACAAGCACCTTGCCTCGTGACTCCTGCCATCCTCTGGCAGGAGACACATACTAACAAACTCCCCCTTGCCCACTGCCACACTCTTAAATCAGGGAAATTTTGTCCCTGGCTTAAATGGTGGCAGAATCAGTGCCAAGAAAGTAACTTCTCTTTTGAAACCACACTGTTTAAGGATGCAACTTTAGGTAACAAAAGGAAACCAGCAGTTGGTTTTATTTATACATGTGTGTACATACATAGCTTTCACATACAAGTTACAGATGGTGCACCATCTTCCAGAGCAGTTTGAGTTAGACTCTAATTTACAGGAGATCATCTCTGTTCAGGACAGTATTTAAACTCATAACTTTGCATTTCAGCAAAAGTCCCTGATGACTTTAAGAAAAGAATAAAATCAAATTTACAGTTAATCTTTAGCCAGCAAGAAGAGAATGAAGATTTGATTGCTGAGGTCTTCTCTCCAAAAAAGGAAAGGAAGGAAACACAAACAAAGAATGAAAATGTGTCAGTATTGTCTGTATGAACTTTTAATTTTCCTCTGAAGGTTACCAGAGAGCATGGTGCCTCCTACAGACCCTGGTACAGACAGATGATCTCTGCTGGCTCTGCAGTCCCCAATAGCTTTTCCCACTGACTTAAGTCACTCAGAAGCAAGAGCAGTGCTGTCAAATGCAAGTTTACTTACTGCTAAACTCAGCCAACAAATTGCTCGTTTCTGACAGATGTTTCTGTTTAAAGCCACTAGGAACCGTATGGATCATTCCACCTCATCAGTCTCAAGAGCCAGCCCAGCCATTCCAAGAGACAGAAATTTGCCAGGAACAAATGAAAAACCTAATTAGATCAACAGACAAAATTTGGATCAAGATTAGAGGATCTGACATGACAATGGGATTAGACTATTAACAAGACATAACAAGGTTTGGCTATTTATCATTTCACAATCAGTTTTCACAGTACAAGAAGGAAGCACTAGCAAAGCAGCACAAAAAATGCAGACATGAGAATATCCTTGTTTCACTTCAGCCTGTGCTCCCTTTTGATGGAACCGAACAGTGTATATTCTTTGAGAAAAATCACTGCAATAGCAGAAGAAGTAGGAATTGGAGGCACAGCAATAGAAATAAAAATAACAAAATCCTTAGAGCTATATACTGCTAGTTGCAGGTGTACAAAAAGGCTAAAAAGTAAATAAATAACTGCAAACACCACAGTTTGGAGCTATCCATGTACAAAAGCTAGTACAAATGATCACCTGAGAATAGACTTCTCAGTGACATGGTCATTTTTTGTCTTCTACACCTCTGTTCCATCCAAGTATAAACATACTTTAAAAATGAGGTTGAAAACCAAAAATACCCCGTTGCTGCTTCCCCCTCTTGACAGGCTGCCTGTGAGACTGAACAGGGTGCAAAGAGGTGGCCAAGTCAGTTGAATCTCAACTTTATGTCAAACTAGAAATCAGTAATGATATCAGAGCTAAACAGGACACACCACAGTTGGAGGAACTCAGCTTCATTTCCTACCACACAGCTCCCAAGGGATACTCTGCTCCGACTGCTGACAGGACACAAGAGGTCTGGGTGGTATTTAGGCCAACCAGAAAATGAACCTGGTGCTCAACAGTCCTTTTGTCCTTTTCTGTTCAGATACTCCTCACCTTCAGCTTCTGCACCCTTACTGGGAAGCCAAACTTGGAAACAAATTGAGCAATCCTGCTCCTTCAGTGGAGGGTGCCTCTGCACATTTCTTGCCTGTTCACTGCACAAACAAAGCCACCTGAGTCTGCCTGGAGGAAGTTCATTTCCTCCAAACATCCTCTCCCTGCTCATCTGGGGAATAGAGATGCAGACCATGCACTGCATGTGCACACACAAGAAAGCACTCTGGTCCCGTCCCAATGCAAACCCAAGTTGGCTTTAGTAAAGAAGTTATCACCAGCTTATTTCTAGCGTCAGACACAGAGACCTGGTCAGATACAACAACATGGTTTTAAAGAAAGGCCATTAAGTCACAGAGCATTGTGGACAAGTTTTACAGTGACATGTGAAGCTGTACCTCTGCAGCAGCAGTGAGACAGAATATAACGCCCCGCGTATGCGACTCCTCACTCTGCTCACTAGTTGTCTTTTGAAGTGTATTTTAACTGCAACTGAAGTTCAGAGGAACTTTTTGATCTAAATGTGGACAGCATCTAGTACAGTGGAAGTCTCAGTTCACATCTGGAGGGGCTGCTTAATAGCTAAAGTCCATCATCAGCACAAGGTACCTCGAGGGAGGCTCCCCTGCTCATGGGGCTGTGTCACTAACCTGCCAGTGAAGCTGTACTTCCCAAAAGTACTTCCCAAAAGTACTTCTCCAACAACCCTGCAGGAAGCAGTCATCCCAACACACTTGTCATTCTCCGGCTCAAGCAGCTTAAGAGAGATTGCAGGAGTATTTACAGTTTAGCACTCACCAAACTGCAGCACCGAGCAGAGTCATCAAGTAACGATGCACTATAAAATATAAACATTTCTAGGGTCTTGTACTACGTGAAAGTGCCTGTAATAAGAAGGAAAAAAAAGACATTCACAGCACAAGAAACAGCAACCTTGATTGCCTGGACTTAGAAGCTTGTATCAGGGCATGGCTGATGTCAGTTAATGATGGTGTCTGCTTCACCCAGAGGTGTAACTGTCTAACAGGATGGCCATATTAGCAGAGCCACCAGCTAGGGAAGGTTTGAACTGTAGGTAATACAAGTGGAACAGCAATGAGGGAGAGACAAAAGATGAGGCTTTCCCCTCAAACTGCTCCATCACATCCTCAACTTTAAATACCTTCCTAGTTTCAATTAAAGATAAAGGACTTAACAACTGTGTCAATGTTGACAGCAATAAAAGGGTACATCACAGCAGCAATGTAAGTACACTCAAGAGTAAGCACACTGCTTAATCCTTTCTTATATGTTTCAAAAATAATTCCTCTTTGTCAAATTAAGCATGGCTTTTTGATACAATTAGCTTTTTGCCTGGAGCTCTGGTGGTCTTGATATGAAAGGAATGTAGATACACATCAGTTCTGGTTTAAGTTTTGCATTTAAGAAAATAAATAGATAAAAAATAAAATCCCTTCTCTCAAGCTCATCTTCTCATAAGTCCTATTAACAAGAGATAACTACAATAGGCACCAGCATCTCTCCTTTCCTCAGTGACTTTTGATATCATACATCATCATGACAATGAAGTAGCATCCCTGGCAATGCTGGTACCTATAAATAGCATTTTAATTTGTCTGTTGCCCTTCAACTAAATATTGCCTTTCTGTTTTGAGTTTGGGGGGGTTTTTTGTTTGTTTTTGTGGGTTTTTTTTAAGTTGGTTGTTTTCTTTGTTTGGTTTTGTGTTTTTTGTTTGTTTTTTAGAGGAAACAAATTAAATGAACATGAAAGAAGAGGGAAACTATGAGAAAGAAGCAGCACTTAAAAAATATTTTTTTAAAAAACACATGCTCTCCAAAGCCTGTGGCTACAGCAGTGTTTCAACATGACAACAGACAAAACAAGGAATTGTGTGAGGGTTTCCTGTGGGGTAAGGTCCAGGTGGCTTCCCCAGTGACTGAAAAGGGCAGAGCTCACGCTTCCACCTTTCCCTTGTGGGGTCGATTAGCAGGAGGGGCTTTTCTTCCCTGCCCAGTTGTAGGAACTCTACAGTTTTAACCCCCCTCCTGCTTTACTCCATTTGGTGGTCGCTGATCCACAGGTTCAGAAGTGCTGGCAGGCAGGGAGGGCAGACAGACACCCACACAGTCACACATCCAGCATGGCACAGCATCCTCATCTCCTCAGGAAAGCCAACAACAAATCCAGCTAGAGAAAATCTGCCTGGAATGCCCTAGACAATATTTTTCAGATGCATTTGGGCCAATTACATGGTTCTGTAGAGAAGGACCAAGCTGTGGCTCTCAGCTGTTATGAATAAATGGTATTGAGTCCATCTGCAGGACCCACAGAAACAACCAGGCTTCAAATCAGATCTACCCTTCAAACCTCTGCTTTCAGAGAACTTTGGTATTTGAAGTCTGCCAAGCCAGTTGACATCTGCTGTAGTAGGAGGTAATAGAGACCAATAGTATCTGGAAAACATTCCTCACATTCAAGTATAAGCAATTACAGTGGCAAACAAAATTAAACCAAGCTAATACATGCAGCTAATAAAAACCTCTATAGAGCTAAAACATCCCAACACCAAACTTACAAATTCTTCTTTCTTTAAACTGTTGAGAAGACAACAATGAGCATCTTACACCAATGCACTTGTAGGTCTTGGTCTCTCAAGTACTTGCCCTTTGCACTGAGATGAATGCCACCAGTCAACAGTTTGGCTACTTTTGATGCATAGCACACAATATCTTCATGATAAAACAAAACAAAACAAAACCAGGTCTTTAATCATTGTAAGTCACGAGGGCAAAACCTGCTAAGGAAGGCTTCTCCAGTTTACAGCTTCACTGTGACAATTTTAGCAGCCACATATGTACTTCAGTATGGTTCAATTTCCCCCATAGATGTGTTGCTGATCCTAGGTAGGCAAAGCAGCTCATCTGTCCTAATTCTGAACCAGAGCATGCTAGTCTCCTTCAATCTCAATTAGCTAGTAGGAAATTTATTTAGAAAGCTGACAGCAACTATTTGGGGGATTAATGATCACTGATTTATGAATATTGAGTAGCATTTCAATAATCCAAGCAGAGTAATCACTTGTAGCTGAAGCCAGTTCTCCCAACCATTAGTCTGTAGCAATCACTCAAAGGCAGTTAAATGATTCTGATTTATGACCTTAACCTACAGAGCCCAGTACATTTGCTCTATCAGTGTGTAAATTCTAAAAACGCAATTCCCTGCACCTCTAGAGAGCCAATTTAAGTCAACATTATGCATGAGCTGAGCATGCTTGAATTCTCAGATCTCTTATTTCACTCATTAAATTTGCACTGAACATCTTGCAATTAAAATTTCATATAGATTTTTTCTTATGATTGACATTTGGCCTTGGCAAAATGAGTTTAAATTTTGTTTCTCTAAAGATTTAGAAGGAGATAGATTGATCCAGACATTGTTTTCTGCAAGATGATGATGATGGAGCACTAATGCTTTTATTAGCATTTTGAAAAGCCTCCCTTTTTTGCTGGAAGACTGTCTATCAGTAGGAAGTGAAAGCAATTCAGTAACCAAAGCCAAAGCTACAGCTAGCACAGCAGCAGCAGAAGTATTGCTGCATAGTCTTCATGTGACCCTTTCCTGTTTTTAGGCCAACATCTTTAACTGGGGTGGAACAAATTTGGCCTTCCAGTACAAACCAATATGTGCTCATCTGCCATGAATAAACAGCAATTTTATCATATGATTTTGAAAATAAGCCTAGGACAACCAAAAAGAGCAGAAAAGTACTGAAGTGATTTCAAGTCCTTATCTGAAATGGATTAGATTGACTCAAACACTAGATTTGTTGTGCTAAAATCAGGCAACTTATTTATTTTATCATCATGTTCTGCCCCTCGAGCAATGATTCAAAGGGAGAACAGTTGTACCCTTCAGTGACCCCACGTACTTACTGTTTACTGCATACCTTCTATGCACAAGAAGTATCTGATCACACAGAGACAATCTGTGCATCGAGGACTTCACAACACTGGGACAAACACAATGACTGAGTGAGGGAAGAAGAATTTATGCCCGAATTCATCAATGCCTTAACAGGATTGTAATGCTGAGAGCCTAACGGACAGAAAAGTACTACACTACAACTCCAGGAAATACAAGGTCTTTTTGTAGAAATGCAGCTCCTAACACAATGATACATCGATTTCATATAGGACTTGGAGCATTAGGGTCAGGTCAATAATAAACAACCACGTACAGGCTGCAGCAGACATGCTAATATTAATATTGTACATTAAGAAGCAAATCAAGACAAAAATGCTTCCAAAACCTAAGGAGCTGACTAAAGGAAGCATCCCCAGAACTGGAGAAACAATACACGTTCACAATATCCATTTAGATTCACTGGCTGTAGTGATGATGGAAATTGTACTGGAGAAAACATTTCAACTGCTGTTTCCCAACCTGCTGGCCAAAAGATTATTCATATCAACACAGGGAATAACACACACATAGCTGAAGCAGGACCCAAATGCTTACACACTGAACGTTCAAGTGGTACAAGAAGGTACCTTTCTCATATCATAGGAACATTTAAGACACTGCAGATTGATTGCCCAAGCACAAGGAAGAAACCTTAATACCCACATATATACCATTGCAAGTTTAACCACTCTTCATTCCATCCAGCTGAGCACCGTATTTGCCTTTCAGCAAATTATAAGCAAAGTAAATAAGCAAAAATTTGTCTCAATACGGGAAGAGATCAATAATGTACCTAAATTCCATTATGTAGCTAAAGGAAAAATCCAGTGTACTGGCCCTGGAGACTATCAATCTTGCAGCAGTACCCAAGGCATATTTTATTGCAGAATAGTAAAGTCTTTACAGTCACAGCATAATTGCACTAACATACCAGTATTTTAATATCATCTCTCTGAAATGAAATTTTGTTTCCATGTCCAGTCAATAATTCTGTCTCATCTCAGTGATGAATAGAGCTTAGTGAATAATTTGTTATGAATAATTTATTCGCAGCGTTTCACCTTTCATCTCTCTCAACATTTTGTGAAATTCTGGAATGTATTCATTACACAAAACTGTTCAGGAATAACTCATGCTCGTGGACCGTGTTGATAGTTCACTGAAAACAGTCAAACTGATTTGCCACTTGGTTACATTTACGAGGGGTTGTACCTGCTCCATCACTGATTGGGCTCAGTTGAACCAAGCTACGCTCTCAGTTGTTCAGACAGCTGCAACTCAAGTTCTGTCTCAGACATTTAAACTTGATGTGTGTGTATCACTTCACCTATTTCAAGACGTAGAGAGGATCCAGCTGTGTTCAAGGCCCCACTGTTCTGCTCTGTAATGACTGACCACAAGGATTGAGGGTCTCAGTAAGCAATAAGGTGGGAGCTGCCACCATACTATTTTATACATAGGAAATTTGGACTGAAAACAAGTATTGCTTCACTAAGTTCAGACAAAGAGGAGCTGTAGTAGAGAGAATACACCAGCTTACAAACACAGCTGGGGTTTTTTTACCCTAACAACCAGACAAGGCTGTAAAGCCTGAGAACTTCCCAAGGTGGGTCAGTTGAAAGAGTTTGGAATTTTCCCAAGGAATCACTTTATGTAAAAACAGCGATTTCTATATCTTCCTGCACAAAACAATTTCTTGCCATTTTTTGATTAAAAAATAAAAATTTTCCAGCCCAAGCTCTGAAGGAATTGTTACATTTAGAGCTGGATCAACTAAATCAAAATAAAACACAGAACAACTGCCTCAAGTGTTTTATTCTGCATCAGTGTGACAAACTGTTACACTATGGGTCCAGTAGTCCAAAAAACAGTTTTATCACAGAGGCAGCACCCCTCTTCCCAACCTCCTCGAGAATAAAAAAGCCATCACTACAATGTAGATTTTGAGGTGAGACGAGCAGTATTGTCCAGGCATAGCACTGAACCCACAGGGGCCACAAATCCTGGAGTAGAGGGGCTCCTGTAGGCAATTTGTCACAACAAAACCAATTGCATTTAACATTATAATGTATCATGGGAAAATGCTTTGGCCCAGATCAGTGCATTGGAATCCCACATTCCAAAATACATTACCAAATTTAATTTTTCATACATCTTGTTCTGTCAAAATTTAGTCACATCTCCAAGAGAAAGTCCACCCAGGAGATAGAAAACATTGAGTTGTCTCTCTCATGCCACAGAAACACTTGTACAAGTCTGGAATTGAGCTGGCGAAGCACAAAACTCATGTCTGCTTCTCTTCTGAGGATAGGAAGTGTTTCACTTTAATATATCTAAACAAATGAAATCCAAGATAAGATACACTGACAGGATTTATGCCCCTTGGCAGGACATGCATAACACAACAAGGGTTGCTTGATTTGGAAATCAGTCCTAGGGCTAAGCAGCACTGAGTGAGACCAAGTGGCTGATGTCTGGACTAGAACAGAGCAGCAAAAGAAACATTTCTGGTAATTCTTTCTAAAAGGTTATTGTACTTTGCATATACAGATATAAAGTATGACACACACACATTGTGAGTGCAGCACCCTCAGTAAAAGGTAATTTATAGTGAAATAGATGTTGTTAAATAAAAAAATTAATAAGCTCTATGAGAAATGCATTACCCAGAGGGGGAGTAGTTTACAAATACACTGTCCAACTTATTCCATGCACTTCCTACCTAAAACCCTAGGGTATACATATTAAAGGCAGATTTCTGCTTATGAAAGTCAAGTCCATTGTAATGCACTTCCAGTTACTCAACCTCCCTGTTTTGCCTTTAGCCACCATGGCACCTTGATTTGAGTGGAAATCCGAAAGAACAGGAATGGGCTGACATGCAACAAGAAAAAAAAAAAGTCATGATAGAAGTCTAAATTCCATTTGAGTTCAGATCTGAAGTCCTAAATACCTCAGGAACTGAGCTACACTCAGGTGAGCAAACACTTTGGAATCAAGACCAAGGGTGTTTCCACTCAGATGACAGCAGCCCTGTCCTTGAACTGGACTGAAAAAAAAAAATCACACAATCAACCCATGACCCAGTGGAGGCAGATTCAAAACAATCCATCTATTTTAGGTAAATTTTAATTCACCTTTTAGGAAAATTAGGTAGGTGAGCATTTTTTTCAGTTTAGTTCTATGGTAACCACTTCTACTTGCTACTCCATGGCTTTAGACACTTCACAGATAATGTAATTTAGCCAACAAGATGGCATTTCAGGTAGCTAAATTAAAAATTCAGACTATGGATAAACAAATTCAATAAATGTTTAGTCTGCCCTCTGAAGAAGGGTTATATAGAACACACAATTCAATTCATATTACCATGAGTTGCTCTAGAAATATTAGATAACCTCACTAAACAATTAATAGTTATTTAACTTATGGAAATTGAAGTCTTCAGAATTATGAGGCTCTATTTCATATCTATATTATAACTGTAGCCAGATTTACAGAACTGTAAAGAATAATTCTTTAGCTTCACATGCTTGTGTGATTATCTTAAAAATGAAAGTGTCATCAATGATACAATATGGTCATAATTAACCACCTAATTAAAATCTAGAAATTAAAAGTAATTCATGTTCAGATAAAATTGTCCTTCACAGCTGGATTTCAGCAGGCCATGAATCTAAGCAATACTGAAAATGGAAGAAATTAAGAGACACCGAACACTTTTTATGGGAATTTGCAGTGTGAAGCTACAAGGAACAGCAGGCTGGAACGTGCCATGATGATGAGTGTTCTGTTTAATCAATGTTGAGATGTCATCAGCCAGAGATGGCAGGTGTCACTTCGCTATGTTAGAACAAAGTCTGTTTCTGCAAAGAGGAGATGAGGAACACCAGGAACACAAGAGTTCCTGCAGTACTGGAAAAATCTCTGCCTATGCAGGACACATACAATTAAAACCCTATTAAAAAAAAATGGGAAAAGCAAGGTTGAAAAGTCTCAAATATTCAGTTGAAGAAGTCGTATTTGTTCTCTTGTCCAGCACTGTATAAATATTTGGTGAGGAAAAGCAGTAGCACCTTATTGCATAGTACAAAAGCATTCCCATATTTAAAGATCACAAGTTGTAGCTTATCTGGGAGAAATCAACTTATTTTTAAGTATTATCAAGCTTTTCAACAGAAAACTAGCAACTGAAACTCATAATTCTATAGTCTCAAAATAAAGAACTAACTAAGCAGTCATTACTGAGTTTCTGTGTGTTCAGAGACAATGCTCTGCGACAGGTTAAGACAAATTGCTGTGATAAAAGCAACTGAAAAATATATTGTAGCATGATTCTGAGGTCAGGCATTACAGGGAGTCAAAGTGCTAGAGAATTATTAATGTAAAAATGTTCATAGGCCCTTAAATAAGATTTGTCATCATGAATTCTAAAACTTAGATTAATGGGAGAACTTCAGTTTAGTTGCAGGGTAATTGCACTTGAAAAATGTGTTGCATATTGAATGGGATTCATTGACAATGTGCACACGACTGGAGAATTTAAGAGAAGCCCCGCACAGCAACCAAGGGCCCATCTTACAAAGAACTTGATGCACCTTTGCTCCAGTTCTTAAGAGAGTTAAGCACTTGTTGCAAGGTGGTCCCTGTTGAATGGACCCGAGCACAAACTCACCTCTAAGCACTCACATGGGTTATGTTGATGTCAAGGGCTTTGAAGCATGTGCATATATGACCTCCAGAAGAGATGACTTTATAAGCTGGATATTGTTAGAGGCCTCTCCTGATGGGCCACAGCAGGACCTGGGATGTGTTAGCCTTGACCTCCTGAACATGCAGAACTCACAGATTTGCAGCCACCAACAACCTCTTTTCCTTCAAATATTGTTCTCCTAGGAAGGGCTGGCAGAAGAGGCACATCTGGCTTTTACAGATGTTGCGTATTTATATTATGTCAACTTTTTCCAGCAGGGTAGACAATCGCAGTAATTTCCTCCCTGCCACAACCTGCCCCAGAAGAATCACATTCTTTTTAATTTTGGAGGTTTTATGGCAATTTCTACAGATCTGCACTTATCTTTCAATACACAATATATTACTAGAACAACTGTCTACCCAAAGGGAATGATCTCTTGCATTCATTGAACAGCAGACTCAAGGAGTCTGAAATTCTAGTGCACATCTCAAAAAAACAAACTTCTGTCTGTCCAAGTGTGCTCATTCATGAGCCATTTAGAGACAAGCAGGCAACAAATCATTAATCTCTGTTTATGTTCCAAGGCACATTGCTAATGCAGCTCATGACTACAGTAAGGCTTTACATTTGACTCACTGTTAGCCCACCCACTGGAGTTTACTGGAACACTGGTTTGCTACCGTAGCTCCCCCACCCACCCACCAACCCACCCAACCCCTAGAAAAGTGGCTGCAAACCAGCCAGCCCCAGACACTGGCAGGCGTGTTTGGAGTGCAGAATGAGGGACTGCAGTTGATTTCAGACTTCTTCCAGTTAGATCTGGATATGTCTCAAAACTGTCAGACCAAGTTTTTGTCTGCCCATTTTTAATCGCCACTATAATTTCAATCTTCCCCGCCTACTGTGAGCAATAAATTAAAAAGAGGAGTTACAAAGTCAGGGGAAGACTTTATTATCAGGTTTTTCTGATTTGAAATGCCCATAGCTTGCCATGCTGACTAATGTTCTTTGGTCAGTAAATAATACCACCTGCTGAGCCAAGTGTGTGCCTAGAATGAATGTGTACTGCTAGGTGATTCAAAACCCCCATTATTTTCCTTTTCAGTTCCATGCTTTTTTCTTAAAACAGAATTTGCAGCAGCCTTGTCTCATTTCTAGGAACAGAGAATGCAGGGACCACACACGGATTTATATAACCACTATTGCACAAGCTAATTAATCCAGTCTTTATCCTAGCACCCAGCACTGAAGTCACATACAAGCATGAAATGAGTCGCATTTCCCTGCCCATAGAGGGAAATCCAAAACTTACTAGCACTTGCTCTCTCTACTCCACACCCTCTCCTTCTGCTCCTCATCTACACCAAACTCCCTCTGGGGCAGAAAAGCCCAGAGGAGCAGCACAGTACATAGTCATTAGACTTCTCAAATGTCTGCTTGACCTAGTTATATATAAAAAAAGGGTAAGCCAAGGCCTCCTGTCTCATCTTTTTACCCCATCATGATTTCACAGAATCACAGGATTGTTGAGGTTGGAAGGCACCTCTAGAGATCATCTAGTCCAGCTTCCCTGCTCAAAGCAGGGCCACCAACAGCAGGTTGCTCAGGACTGCGTCCTGTTCAGCTGTGAATATCTCCAAGGATGGAGACTCTATAACCCCTTCAGGCAACTTGTTCCAGTGCTTGACCACCCTTACAGTAAATTAGTTTTTTCTTACCATTAAACAGCACTTCCCGTATTTCAATTTGTGCCCACTGAAGACCCATTTTGTCTGCCTTGATCAAACCTCTCTTTATAAGTGACTGTTCTTTAAGCTAAATTTCCCTGGGGTCATTATCTCTACCAAAGGGGATGGAAAGAAGTTCCATTAAGATTTATATATCCACATCACAGCAGCCTGCAGAGTTCAGTGATCAGAAGTGTTGTACACCTTGGAAAGGTGCAGCCCTGATGAGTTTCTCTTGATGCCTGGCGACCTTCAAGAGGCATTTGCTTCTAAAGGACTTTGTCTCCTTACCTGCTCTTGAGCAGTTTAGATCAATGTAGTACCTTAATCAGGTCAGGGTCATTTATTAATTGCCCTAATGGCCAAAGAGATGTTTAAGTTCCTCACCTCTGTATGAGTTGGTGCAGAGTGGATTACAAATGCTGCCTCTTTCCCAGTGCAATTTGAGAAGCAGAAGTGACAAGAAAATGCAGAATGATATTGAAAGTGACCCTACAGATGTTGATAAACAGTTTTCATGAAGAAAAGGTTTGGGATTATTCAATTCTTCCACCATCATCAAGTATAAGCAGTACTAGAATATTAACTCTGCAGTTCTACACACACCAAAAAAAGTGAGTAATGTGGCCAAGGACCCCTGCAAGGCTATACTGCAAGAAATAGGTAGTTTAGAAATGCAAACTGAAATGATTACTACATGTACTAAGAACTATCCCCTATAAACATATACATTAGAAGAAAATCATCCAGACTAGTTTCATATTGTCATAAAAAATAAACTCCAAGCACAATGTTTGTTTCTACTTTACAAAAGGCAAGTCCTTAATTTGCTTCAATTTTCTCACCATGTAGCATTTACTGTTGTTCGTATCTGTTCTGGTTTTTGTTTTGTCCCTAACAGCTACAGATCACCCATGGCAAAACAGAAAAGAAAATAATTGTAAATGAACACTTCCATTTCGTTAGGAGGAGCCTCCCTCCCTGAAAAGCATTACAAAAGAAGAAAAGAAATAGATCTGAGACTCGTAATAAATTCACATCCCCAAGTGAGACCAGCAAAATAATTTCTTATTATACATTAAATGTCATTGAGGTTCACCAGGCTCATGGAGGCTATGAATCGTGAGTCTTCAAGGGACAAAAGGAACAAGGCCACGCATGCACAGACGTCCCCTCAAACATGCTGAACAGGCTTCTCTGTAAGGTCTCCCAGCTCCACACTCCCTGCCAAGCTTTTCTTTATCACCATCTGCCTTTTCTCTATTAACTAATTTTTTACCCTGAAGAAGATTTGAAGGCTGTTCTACTTTTAAATAATAAAATGGACATTGCACAGTGGTTTAAAACATTGTGCTGACCTAGTAAGATTCATTTTTCTTTGGGGAAGGAAAGGAAAAAACAACAAATGTACTTCAGCAACACATTGGAAGAGGAGGCTATGAAAATCATAGGTTGCATAGTTAAAGCTTTCCCCAGGAAATCATTTTTTTGAATTGGTTTATTAACTTCTACTAGTGTTAAAACAGAAAAAATATAATTCCCATATCACTCATTAAAAAAAAAATTCCAGACTTCTATAATATGCACAGGTTAATTAACATTTGTGTAACTCTGCTTCTTCTAAATCTACTTTTCGTGTTTAAACACCACGGATGGGGATATTGATTATTAAGTCTTTCAATCAAGTTCAGTACACTTAGGACATAAACAAGAGTGAAATCTGCTGGAGCTCTATCATCTATTTTTCCCTATCACTATTCTCTTTGTTGTCGACTTCTTTTTAAAAAGTATCACATCCCAAAATCTTGATGTCACCAAAACCTAATTTGGAAGCATCCTATTCACTACTCTTCCACAGCACCTGACAGCTCTAGTCACAGAGATCAGTGCCAAGTCAGGACTCTGCAGGTCGATGACAGCCATGGAATGGTTTATCAATGAGCCTGACAGCATGCCAAGAAGCCCTTCCCAAGCAGATTTCTATTTGATGACCAAATTTAGGAACCAAGAGGACAGCACATAGCTCTCTACCCAGTGACAGGGCTGCTCACAGCTGTGATGCGACACACGACCATCACGGGCTTCCTCCACATGGGGTGGGAAGGAGGCACCTCTATGGGGAACCCAAAGCTGGTGCTGGAAACCCTGATGGGGTGTTTCTCTGGGGGATACTGCAGCACCTCTTCTCCACAAGCTGCTGCTGGGTTACCAGAGTTCTCCACACACCAGCAACAACCAGGGCAGAGCGGACAGCCCTCAAGCAGTGCAACTTACTGAGAGAGGTGGCAGACTGGAAGGAATGTGAGATTTGTTAGGTGCGGGGGGGTTCTCCCCTAAATGATTGTATTTAAAATTAGAACTGAGTTGACAGGTAGCTGAAACCAATCTGCCAAGCAAGTGTGCAAAGCTTCTGAGAAGGAAAGCAGGTCCTGGTTATGGCTGCATCCAACCATGCAGTCAGACCTGAGCAGGTACCCATGGCAGGTATTATGCCATATTCACAGAGCTCTACTGGTAGAGTAGATGAGTACAGAAATTAGGAAGCAGATTGTACTGCGTTGGTACATAAGCATCTCAGCTCAAGTGTCCCAACAGGCAACTATTTACAATTAATGGAAAAGTATTTGACATTGGTTTTCAAGTATAGCCAGGAGTCACTGATGAGATTCCCTCTCAGACTCACAACAGGGACAAGAGGCTGCCCAGCAGGGTCACAGCAGCTCCCCCTCCAGGATGAGTTCCTACCACACCAACTCACACTTTAGACTATAATAGCCCTTTAACACCACGCATTTGGCAAAGACAGGACAGGCTCCACTCCCCTACACCTTCTCCTTCCCCTGCAGCACCACGGGAGCTTCCCCCAGCACATTCCCAGTCAAGCAGCTGTCTGCAGGGTGAGCAGAACAGGAATCTGAGCTGGTGCAGATATATCTGGTGTGCAAAATTCCTGTTATTTCAAGTATGTACCAGCTAATCATGGACATGAAGTCAGCTAAGAATCCAAATGCATGTTGTTTAGGCAACTATGGCTATAATTTGTAAAGGGGGGGAGAGGATGTATAGAATGACAGAAGAGTACACACATCATTTTGTATCTTTAGTAAAAAGAATTCCTTATAATTGCAATATACTTTGCAACTACAATGCCATTCTTCTTGGAGGGGAAAACTAGAGACTCCCCACTGAGAATTAAATGATGTATTTAAGTAATACTTTCAAAAGATACTGTAAGCTTTTAAGTTATCAGCTCAAAAATGTGGCATAAATAAAATACCAACAATGGAAAACCATGTGTGAATCATGCTATTATGCAGAGTTGTAGCAGAAAGTACACAAAGCAACTAGAGCATATCTTCCATCATTTGTGAATGTGTTGAACACCAAAAACAGATCAAACAATAAACTTACAATAAATGTCCTTACCTAAACAAAAGGTGTGGGTGTGCGTATGAGCAAAGCATGCTGGAAAAGTTCCCCAGGGTCTAATGATAATTGTAGATGTTTTCCAATATAATTCTGTTAAGGTACCTGGAGTGACCTCCGGGGTCCTCTGAAGTCAGCAAGAATTTTGCCAGCAATTCCAACGGGAACAGGGTATCACCTCTGGACTTCCATGCAGGGCTTAGTGCTCAGAGACAGGCAAGCTAACCAGAGCAGCACTAGGTAATTAATATTCATCCATATGGACAACAGCAGAACTCACATCTATAGTTCAGATGAACCTAGGCAGTATTTTAAGAAAGTATGATTCATGTAGAACTATCTAATTACCTTCAATCTTTACTACCACTGTTAGAATAAAAGGATGGCTCAATTATCCTAAAGGTGCAATTTTCCATTCCTCACAAATCCCAATTCCCACTGAGCACATGGAATGCAAGATGGGGTCCTTTCAATGCTGTGGCAGTGAGGTTAATGGGAGATTTACATGCACAAGAAATGCGGGATCTGGTCATAAGAGTATTTGAAAGAGAATTATAATAGTCATAAAAATGAAAGGATATTTATTCAAAAATGCTTCAGTATCTCATAAGTTATTTCTTTTCCATACTCCTTTCTCAGCTGGCTCACTGCTGCTTCTGCTCTCCTTAATCTTCCCTTTCTAATTCTTCTTTTAAATATTTATAAAAATTTGCACAGATGGGGAAAAAGCTGAAGATCTGAAACAAAATTAATTTAATAAGGAAAGGACTAGAAGCCCATTATTGGTTTAGGCAGCCTCTTTTCATGCTGTATATTGTAACTAGGAATAATTAATTTGAAAGTCCTTGATCTTTGGGAGCTTTTTCATTAATATTATTATTAATAATAATAGCAATTCACATTCACTCTCCCCACTTTCCTCTTGCTGGCTGTAAGTACTTGAGTGCCTCTAGGCACCCTCGTGCTGCCACAACACAGAGGGCTGGATTTAAAAGCTTTTGCTTTCTTGGATGTACGACAAGGGACTGTAGTGCAGGCAGGCTGCTGCAAAGACCTTTAATGTACCCTAATGACAGCCTGTCCTACCCCACCAGGAGGCAACCTGATGGGTGTGCTGTGGTTGCCCATTAGCAGGCCCCTGGTTTGCCTGGCAGGAAATGGTTGAAGCATTAGGGTATTTGCTCTTGGAGGAGGTGGGTGTTGCACCAAGAGGAGGGAGGAAGCTCTGGAGCGACACTGCAGCACGTGTCTCACTTCACACATCCATGCAACAGCCTGAAGCACAACAAAAAAACACAGTCCTGTGTTGCAAACACACGGAGTGCCAGCACCTCAACTGGCACATGCACAGATCTAACCCTGCCAGCAGCAGCCTCAGCAGATGGGGCCTGGAGTTCAGGATGGCAATTTGCCTTCAGGGGAAAAAAACCCAGATCTTGACTTCAGTCCCGTCACCCAAACAAAACACTTTGCCACACATTACTGAGGTGCACAGTCTACACAGGTTTTTTTTTACTTCAGTATTTTCATTTGTGCTAGCAGTTATCTGTGACAGAAGGCACAGCCCCTTGCCATTCTGTATGTACCCACTCCTGGTAGAAGCTGAGAAAGCACTGCATTCAATGCAAATCATTCCCAAAGGGGTTCAAAGGGACAACTGGCAGAGCAGCCAGCCACAGAGCATTGGATCAACTGGCCATGGTCAGCAGGAGCTCTGGAAATCAGTGCAATGTCCTCCGAGACCCCTGGGATAACATACTCCACACTGGATACCACTGCCCGCTCTTAACACCTAGATTGTACAGTTGGACAGTCTCCCAGTGTCTCATCCAACACTTACTGCCACAGGGCTCTACTCATAGAATCACAGAATCACAGAGGTTGGAAGAGACCTTCAAGATCATCCAGTCCAACCACCCACCTACATCACCACTAAACCGTAACACATGACTGTGGCTTCTTGGTCTTTATTCTTATAACAGCTTACTGCTACCTTTCTTTTCAATGACCTTTCAGTCTTGTACATCCTATCCACGCACTTTCCAACACCACCAGGACATGGCAATGCTGACTTCACATGAAAAAAAAACCACCAACAAACAAAACATTCTCCTTTCAACTTTTTTATAACCGCTTGCAGATTTGAGGCTTTTGAATCTGTGCCTTTCTGGATGTCTACACCTCAGCAAGAACCAATGGGTCGGTCTCATCTGGATCCTAAAGGTCCTTTCCAGCCTTATTATATGGTTCTAAGAACTTAGGAGGCCCTCAAGTATCAGCAGTTACTGTAACATGGAATGGAGGTTAAACCTAACAAGGCATCTAGAAAACTACATGCAGTTCATTTAATCCATGTTGCATCCCACTCCCATCTGGTATTGTGAAAACAGAGAAAATGCAAGGCCTTTATTTAACTTTGGGTCCCAGCCACACAAAGAGTGAGCAGGAACATCTGGCCTGTTTGGAAGATTCAGCACCAGTTGTGCTGGCAGCTTAAAAGTAGTCCCTGGATGTGTCACTCCACGAGGCTGCAGATTCACCATCTGGGGTGTCTCCTTGGTGTCACACATGGGGGTTTTTAAACTTCTATTCCCCATTAAAAGTTATCCACTTCTGTCTCCCTGTGTACAGCAGTTGATATAAATCTCTCATGAAGACCTCTCCCCACGTTCCTGTAGAGTTGCTTTCTTCCTAACTTTAAAGACAAGAACAAAACAATATAGAGTTCACTTCCAAACTGGGTTCCTCAGGGAAAGAATTCCAGCCCATCTGCCACACATGCACATTTTTTTTCCTAATTCATGTGCAAAATAAGGCTTGTATAATAAGGCAAAATAAAAAGGACCCTACAGACAAATAATCTCTGCTTTCTGCCTAAATTATTAGAAATCAGTGCTAGTTATTGAGAGTATAACCTTTGATTTTATTTAAGGCTGGAATAAATGTGGGTTGCGAGCAGTTGAATCTGAGAAGTTACCTTCCTAAACTGATGACTCATTAGGTCAGTTGAGTCTCTTTCAATTTAGAAAGTAATTTGTCCAAAGCCTGAAATTTAACTGATATGGATTTATTTTGTACTGAATAATATACTCTCAGATGTGACACACTCCAGTAAGTTATAAAGACACAATGGGAGATATGCAAAAACTTCATGGTGAATCAAGACAACCCAACTATGACTGTCTAAATTTTGAAGACAATATGAATAGTGCCTGGGGGACCTTTCTATGATTTCAGAATGCAAATATAGGTTGGTTGTTTGACTATAGTTTCATTCTTCACATATTCAATTCTCAACCAGACGAGGCATCTCTAGCATTAGAGCCTCAACTGAAAGAGCAAAGACATAAAATAAGACACCAACACCCACACCCAACACCCCCTGTAGGTCTCCAGAGGGAATTCTGAAAGGGGAACAAACAACAAACAGGCAAGAAATAGCAAGGATGGCTAAGCCTTGGCCAGGAGGTTTTCTGTCTCCTCAGCAAGCACACAAACCTCCCTGAACAACACAATTCAGGTATTCATTTGATCTACCTTTGGGTGCCTGAATCAGTATGAAAGTCCTGCCTAATCCCTCTACGTAGGCAACCACTAGCAGTTAATTGCACAAGTCTAACCAAGCTGTTTATGTTTTTCATAAGCTTCTGGAGAAACTTTTTCAGGAGAAACTTTTTCACTGTGAGAGTGCCAGAGCACTGGACCAGGCTGCCCAGAGAGGCTGTGGAGTCTCCTTGGCTGGAGACATTCAAACCCCGCCTGGATGCGTTCCTGTGTGATGGACTCTAGGTGACCCTGCTCTGGCAGGGGGGTTGCACTGGGTGAGCTTTCGAAGTCCCTTCCAACCCCTAGGATTCTGGGATTCTGCAGAGAAGTGGGTACATCCAGAGGGAAATTCATCACCTCTTAAACAAGAGTGATGAAGCTCCTTAAGCTCCTAAAACCCTCTGGAGTATCTGAAGGGGACTCTGTGTCTCCTCTGGTTGTAGAGAAGCTCAATTCCCCATTAGCAGGGTGGAGCCAAAAGCACTTGAGCATCTCACAAAGTGTTTTCAGGAAAAGCACAGTGGGAGTTGCATAGCACCCAGTACTAACCATCACAGAGTGTAACTGTGCCCAGACAGTTGATATGAGGTAGCTTTGACTCCATTTGTCTCCCTTCCAGGCTGCCGAAGCAGGTAAGTAATGCACACGCGCTCTCCACACTGCTCTGAGCCTACCATCTAAGCTGATGAAAAACTAAGCTAGATCATAAAATACAGGTATTGGGATGAACATTGAGTGTAGTGTCTTCTGTATAAAGCAGGGAGAAAAAGTGCTTCCAGTCCAACAAAGGAACTCAGGGGCCATCATGAAAAAATGTATGATGTTACGCCCAATTCCACTGGTTTTCAATCATGTAGGGCTCCTTGGCAAGTGAAAGTAAGACCTGAAGAGTTGTCACCTTCATGTTTTTGAGACACTGTACCTGCCAGCAGTTTCCACCCAACCCAACTGCTCCATACAGAAGCATACTGATAGCTGGGAACCACAGTAGTAAAACCACAAATACTGATAAACATAATGTTCCGTAATATATTTAATGAATTATATAAATTAAAACATTTGTGAGAAAGATATGTTTGTGAAAATGTGCATCTCTCTCATACGTAGCTTATATGGTTAGTATCAGTCAGATACAGTCCTGGGCCTGTCCCACATTGGAAGAAACCAGAGAAATTATTTCTACAGACATAGGAGGTGGCACCTTGTTTGAGGTTGCTGTGTGATATTAGGACATGCTATACTTCCACTAATTGCCCTTTTTCTGGAGGAGACATAGAACCACAAAATATCTGTAGCCCCTCTCTGAAGAACTGGGTGGTAATGTCATCTCAGATTTCATACACGTTAATGGACCTTGAGAGAGCTCTACCAAGCTCCAACTAGCAGCATCGTTCTCTATTTCCAACCTATAAATCATTGTGTAAATGTTGCAGAGTCAAAACAAGCTCCACAGATCTCATACCTGAGATGACTGCATAGGAAACCTTTTTAGTTCTTGAAATCTTGAGATCTTTTGAAAGCTTTTGAGTTCCTGATGGCATGAAACATCCTACATTAAAAATGATCATTGTTCTGATGACCAATAATCATCCATTTACCTTAGATGTAATTCTCCCTCTCTTTGATAGTGGAACCAACAACTCTTTTAACTGCCTCACTTCAAATGACTTAACTGTTTCACTAAAACACTTGGTTTTAAACACTGATCTACTCTCCAGACTTAGGGAATCAATGTGCCAGTGTCACTGCTAGGCAGCCATACCCTGTTTCTCCAGCAATCTTTCTAACATTGTCAGCTAAAAAAGAACAGTTGCTACAGATAAATCATACTTTGAACTAGTGCAAGTCTTTTTGGGTGCTTTTAATGCAATCATAAACTAGAAAAAAATGGTTGCAAAGCAAAACCACAATGTTAACATTTGATTTTTATAAGCATTCTGAATTTTATCATTAACTAATGTGGGGGTTTTTTGCAGGCACTTTTACTTTGTACACCTTGTTGCATAGAACTATCATTAACAAGATATATTGCCTAATTACGCTGGTCTGTTCTATTTCTGAGCAGTATTGCACCTATAAATTTCCCACAGTCTATGCACTGCGTGCAAAGGCTTCTGACAGAATCCCATGACCATGAAGCACAGAATATGGAGAGATAGTGTCATTTCATTTGACAAACTGACTGGCATCACTGTCAGCATAATAGTCCCAGATCTGCAGCAGAAGAGAACAACATTGATTGTCAACATCAAAAGGGTCAAGATAAATTAAATATTTATGGGCCTGGGCTGTGCTGACAGCTCTTGGTGTGTTCTCAAAGCTGATCACTCCAAGCTGATACATTTCTCCTGAAAGTTTGCCCACTAAATCTGCAGTGGTTTCTGACATTTATGTATTTATTTCCTATGCTACTGACAGCTTTGCATTGCAATGAACCAGCAGCGCACTTCAGTCCTTCAGGAGGGCACATCAGGAAACTTTTCACCTTCCCCTGCTTCCCTCAGCTATAACCATGTGATCCTTTCAGTAGGGGAGGGGAAATATTAGCATCAGGGAAAACACAGTAAACCAGCAATGGTTACACAGAAAAAAAGAGGTGGCTTTTTACATATTAAAGAAGTTTTGTACGTCTACTTTTTCAAAGTGGATGTAAATTCACAAAAAAACCTCACAGTCCCAAAATTCAGAGTTGTTGGGTTTTTCCCCCCCAGTAAAATTATCCTCAGGCAAAACTAGCCCACAGTCAAGCTTGTGCATTCCCAAAGACTGCGAGAGTGGTAACATTATTCCAATATTTAATAGGTGACAGTCAACAAAATGATTAATGTGGCATTCAAGCAACACAAAACTAGAAATATAATAAATGCCAGAAAAAGTGATTTGCTAGGGACCAGCTCTAGCTTAACAAACCTGATTTTGCCTTCCAATTGATTACAAGTTAGATCAATAGTGCAAATTGCTTAGAATCCTTTTGGTTGGAAAAGACCCTTAAGATCACCAAGTCCAGCTTAGATTCATGCAAGACCTCTAAGTTAGCACCTGAGAAGACAGCATGACTAAAGTACACACTAAATGGATTAAAAATATCTACCTAGCTTGAAGACAGACATTAATGGAGACTTGACATCTGAGGCACCATTGCTAGCAAGTTCCCAAAAGGACTGGGATGAAACCCTGTACAAAGGAATGCTTCCATCAATGAGAAGTACCTAAAGCAAAGTGAGCAGAGGGAATTGATATTACAAATACTTGCAGACTAATAAATGAGGAAAATATGACAATACTGACAAAGGGAGTAGAGCCACTTGGGAAACAGGACCCATTTAAACAAAATATGTTCTAAATCAAGCTTCACAAAAACGTTCATCTGGGAAAAATCCTAGAAATTCCAAATGGAAGGGTCTATGAATCATCCAAAGTCATCTTCCTGGTCAGATCTAAGTCATCCAGACAGATATTTGTCTAATTTTTCTTGAAAACTCTCTAATGAGTGAAGTTGCACAGGCCTGGCAAGTAAATCTAGTCTCCCGTTTTCCTTTGTAACTTTAAAAATGTCCCCTCCCATCTAGACTAAAACACCCACAATTGCAATTTCAGATCACATTTACTTCTTAGCCAGTCCCCAGTGTGCATGAAGCATGAGGCATGCTTTGTCCTTGCAACACCCTTACAACAGCAGCCTGGGACAACCTGTTAGCCCATCTCCCCTCAGTTGTCTTTTCCAGAAAAACAGTTTGTTCAAATTTTCTTCCCTGGTCCTGTTTCCAAGACTAAGGAACAATACTCAGGAAAACAGTAATGGAAAAAAGAACGTAGGGTTTGTGGTAAAGAAGTGACAACATGAGCTCCAATCACAGTTCTGCAGCAAGCACTTGACCCGTTTCTTGAATGTGTTAAAGGGAGAGTAGGTAAGATTGCCTCTGTGTATAGCTTTAGTTTCCACATTTAAAAGGAGCATACTGACATAAAGACATTTGGAAATAGAAAATTCACCCCTTTCTTGGTAATCTATTTCATTGTCAAAGACACTTGCCTCATTTCTAATTTGAATTCATCAGGTTTCACTCTCCAGCAACTGCTTCTCATTCTTTCTCAGCTAGATTAAAACACCCTTTAGTACCCTGTGGTTTTTTCCCCATGAAAATACTTCACTTATTTTAGTAGCCCTTCTACCACTCAGAGCAAACTGTTTCATGAGGTTGTAGTAAATTCCTCTGGCTTCCCTTCTGCACTCATAGCACTCTGGGTACCTTCTCACCACTCGCACAGACAGGTGCAAGATTCCCCAGCTTGTTCACATACGACGAGCCCCAATCTCCAATGTTAAAAAAAATCACAGTCCTTCCAAGTGAGCAAGTTGAGAGTTTGACTGACAGTCCATAGACTGCTGACCCTTTTCTCCTTTGTCCACCTCTGTTTTCAGCCAGCTCTGCTTAGAGAGGCATGAGGCTGTTTGTCCTGCTCTCACTCCTCTTGCAGTTTAGCACTCAACTCCAGTTACACCTTGATTCTCCTCCACTTTGCATCTTTTAATATTTGATCATTCATTTTATCACTTACCCTTATTCTCCACTTTCCTTTTCCTACTGTTTCCCACCACTTTCTCTTTGCTCAATCCCCCATCTCAGTTCTGATCTCTGCATTTACCACTTCTCTTTCTCACTGCTGTTGTGTGAATACCACACTCCTTCCCTTCTCCCAGCATTACTATCTCTCCCTTTCACTTCAGTTTGATCCAGGTTGCATTCAATTTCACACGGAGCAGGGCTTTGAGTCTGGGTCTCCATCACCTGCAGTGGGTTTCTCCTGTTTCCTTTGTGAAGCAGTTTTGACCTCACTTGCCCACCCAGTTTCGCTCCCCATCTCCTCAGTGATACTTCAACTCATGGACATCAGCTTGTGCATAAAAGAGCCTGAACTGGAGCTATCTGCATTTGCTACCTAAAAATGCTTAAGCAAAGTTTCCCCACCAGTTCCTCCAGCAAAGGAATGAATAATAGCACCACTTCATTCTCTGATCTGCACACAGAGGCAGCATTCTCTTTAGAAAACAAAATGCAAGATTACCAGGTAACACCTAATTTCCTAATTAACTGCACAATATCTTCAGCTTTTTTCCTTCACATTACTGAAAATAAGGTTAGGGTGGGGAAATGCTTTTATGCATTAATGACATCTGGTACCAGCAATTTGCAGTTATTTTGACTGGTACAGTACTTAAATTACTAACAACACATAAAACTCAGTGAGCTAATAGCATTCTGTGGCAGCAAGAAACACACTTTGTCAAGATTATATTTCCACAGGACCAGATTAATTTAATTACAATTAATATTTTTTTAGAAAATGGCACCAACAGACATGCATGGCAAATAATTTGCGTATAAATTACTCCCACTCCTGCTCTAGATGTTATCAGCTCCAAAAAGCCACTTACAAGTCTGTGAATGCACTGTCACTCTCCATCATCGTATATGAAAACGTGGGCAAAAATTTGTTGAAATAATACACATCTTTTAGAAATACCATGTGTCTGATATTTCCTCAAAGGCTGCAGACTGAGCAGAGAGAAAGCAGCATTTGCTGTAACAAATGTTGATGTTCATTCCTGGCCAGACATCCCTCCCTCAGATAAGCGTTTTTAAGAACTCTCATGGATGTACATTATCAGAAACAGCATCCCCATGAGATTATTTTCCTAAGGGTTCTTTGGAAAAAATATAAAATATTCATGAGTTTGTTGTAGAAACACCTAGAAATGCAGACCCTGGTGGAAAACAAGCACCTGTGCAGGCAGCAGGGATAACAGGACTGGTTGCCTGGGGATTTGTAGTCTGGGGCTGGAATCTCCCCCCACCACTGCCCATTGCCCAGGGGCTCCACCTGAGCTGAAGTCCAGGCGTTCAGGTCCAGACTGAGCTGTGTCATAGCTGTGCCTGTCCCTAACTCTGTCCCCAGGTTCATGTTTGGATTCATGTTAGACCTGGTTGTTGCCTTCACTTTCCAGCTCTGCTCACCCAGCCCAGGTCCTCAGGGCTCTGCCCCATCAATGTGGTGGCCATCGCCCACCCCGTGCTGTCACCACTCTTGGCTACAACCTTGCCCTGCTATTGCTGCCCCCTTACATGGGAACACTTTTTCCACAGTTTAGCTGTGCAAAAGATCACTCTCCCATGGGAGGTCCCATGTGAGAAGTCAGCTTACGTTGCAGGATTTTGTCCAAAGACTGTTTTAACCAATTAACTTCATGCAGGAACACAGAATGTTGGAGTCCCTGTATTCAAATCTGGTTAAGAGACGTTACAGAAATAGTCTGAGTGGGACAAAAAGGGCAAACAGCCACTTACACACCACATGACTGCACAAGCCTCCAAAGAAGTAATCTCCTATGTAATCTGTGTGTCCTTTTCCTGTTCTCCTTCTTCTTTCCACTGCATTTTAAACAGAGGAAACTCCTTTTCCTACCTCAACCCTGCCTGAAGTGGCTAAATTCAGATTTGCAAAGCATCTCTGGTCTAAGTTTGTTTTAGAGAGCTAAATTAGCACTTTAAAGGCTCCAGCAGGCGAACTGACAATACCCTGTGACAGCTCTTTTCTGCTATCATGACACATTTTTGTATTATTAATGCTGCAGACACCTCCACTTCAAAGAATTCTACGCTGCTTCAAGGGGCAGAGTCTCATGTATACACCCAAAATACTTTCATGATGCTTTATACATAGTTCAGCAATATTAACTGGAAGGTGCTTCCTAACTTTTGGGTCACTGACATTTGGAATTCAGATTTCAACAGAAACCAAAATTCATACCACATATACAATTCCTAATTAGGTTCCATCATCAAGCCTGCTCTTTGAGGTAGCATGCAAAGCAGAATCAAGAAAAAAAAAACCCTCAGGAGATAAAAACTTCAACAAATTAAAATTCAGCCAGGTAACAAGCACAGCACTTCACAGAAGCAGCACTGACAACAGACAACAGTCCCAGATAACAAAATCAAAAGTTATCAGTATCACTGCCGTGTAGCAAAAGTGAAAATTCAACCCTAGGACAATCATGCAACCTATCTGGAAAGGAAAAAAAAAAAAAAAAGAAGGGGGGGGAGAAGGCATTTGAGACTCTTCAGTGTTTCTTAGGAACTCAAGTGCTTGACCTAACAGGAATTTTCAGGGTTTGAACATAGGATTTTGATGTGGGAAATAAGAGTTACATATGATAAAGCTGGATGAATTCCTATGATCCCCTATTCAACAGGGATTCAGAATCACTTCTCATATCCTGTGTTTTCTATAGAAAAATTCAAGAAGAGAAATGCTTGGAGAGCATAATCTCTTCTTGTAGAAGTTACTCAGTGATTCACAGGAAGCCAAGTTGGAGATTAACATATGATGAACACAATTATCTTCAACTTCTCCAGCATTTCTGTAATCTAAGGTAATTCATTTCATACTCAATTGCCCGACTGTTGTGATGTGTCTATGAAGAATATTTTGCCAACAGAAAATAATGAGAGGAAACCCAGACTTCCGCTGCGGAACTCTTAAATTTAGGCACCTAATTGAATGATGCACCCTTCAAAACTGTAGAGAGCAAATGTTTCCCTCACTCAGAAACAGAGAATGCAATAAATAACAATTATTTCTAACCCTTAGCTCTGTTTTTATCATCAGTAGAGCCCCATTCCTTTACAGTAAAAGGCAAGTTTTAACAAAATGTAAAGCCTGCTTTTCCCCATCAAACCAGCAGCACAGGCAGCAGGAAGGTGTCCTCTGAGTGGAAATGTCTGGTTCTCTCCTCTAAGCCCCTGGATTACACAGCTCTCTCTTAAGTGCCTTCAGAAATTTGTGAGTACCGGTTCTACAAACTGAGGTTACAATCTATGTAATATTTTAACAAAAACAAATTCAGCCTAACAGATTAAGACTGGTGTACACTTACGTTGTGCTTCAACAGCCAGTCCACACCTGCTATAGCACAAATTTACTCAACTCAAACATTTTCTGCAGGTGAGCCTCTTACTACTACTACTACATAGAGTTAACTTGCTCCCACTTTCCCACGTGTAGTGTCAAGGTGTATACAGGTTACAGTATGCAAATTACCGGCCTTGCTGAAGAGTTTTACACTAAAAAAAATAATAAAAAAATCCACATTCATCATAAATTAGACTATAAGTAGATTTTTGTATGAGATTCAAAGCAAGCATCCACTCCCTTACAGCCATGTTAGAATTTTTGTGGGCTCGGAAGCACGATGCTTATTGCAACAGCTGTGAAACACAGAGGAATTGATGCTCCACAATAGCAATGTGCACTGTTGATGCTCCACATGTTGGCCAGAAAAATCTACTTAGTGGACAATGCTTTTCCTTTCTGTGTGTTTTGCATTACCAGCAAGAAGCTGAAGCAGAGCTCCAGCCCTCACACCAGGCTCTCAGGGTGAATGGTCTAATGGTTAGGAATATGATGGGATAATGGTTGGACTTGATGACCCTGGAGGTCCCTTCCAACCATAATGGTTCTATGATTCTATGAATGCCAGCAGAAGGCTGCAGTGACCTGGTGTTTGCTGCCACTGCTCCCTGCCATTTCCCATCTCCCTCTTCCCCCACACAGTTTCAGCCACACAGCCCCACTCGTCCCTTTTGTGGCTCTGGCACCCATTTAATCTCTCAGTGAGCCAGTTCAGCTCTAACCCAGCAGAAAACAAACTTGGTTTTGCTGAGCTTTCTCTCATTATCAAGAGGCTGACTTGGTTGACAGAGGATCTGACAGGAGCACGCACATGGGAGACACTGACTGGGACCACTGCTTCCAGAGTGGATCAACCCAGCTCATCCTTGGGAACTTCACCCTGGCTGGACACTTCATTAAGCACTTGCAGTTGAGCCAAAATAGATATTGATGCTTAGGCATATGAAAAAAATCTGATGCCTAAACACAGAGACAAAGAAAAGCTAAGCATACACTGCCAGGTTACAGCTATGTACGTAACCTTTCTGCAGAATTTGGTGAAAATTAGAAGAGCTTTTTAAATGAAAAAGTTGCAAAACACACATTTTATTTATAATAGTCCTTATTTCTATTAATTATATTACCTCTAACATCTGAACAAAGCATTTAATAGCATTCTCTTCAGAGGAGAAAAAACAAAACAAAACGCAAACCAAACCAAAACCAACCACAAAATCTTTGTACAGAAGTTACAGAACTACCTATTGAAAAACACTGGCCACATCAGAGATAATGCGAGCTGTTCCTGTACAAAAGTTTGTACATATAAATGATTCAGCCACATTGTGAAAGTACCACTTTTCTGTTATAAGTTTGCACACAGATTATTCATATTCTTGCATATCAGCCAGCTCAGTGCATTGCCATCACAACCTGCCAAGATGGCTCACTTCTATGAAGATATAGAACAAAAGAGAACAATAGTACTAAATTGCTTTACAGATGGCCTTACAGAGCAATTCTATCATTAGCCCCGAGTGGTTCCAGCTTCCAAGGGTTTGCCACTAATCTTTTGAATCCATTTTTGTTGGGAACTAAATGTGTATCACTGGAGGAAAAACTTGTGTAGTGACTTGTGCATGACTGGACTCCAGTTCCACACAGCTGATTGGAAAGGAGCTATTTCCCACCCCCATTGCTCTGGAGATGGCCAGAGGAGAAACACCCAACAGCTGCTTCTGTGTACCACATTCGGAGTAACTGTGCTCCCAAAGCTTTACACCCTGAACTTCATCTGCCTTGATGCAGTCATGTGTGAGCAGAGGGCTTCCTAACAGTCTGCCTGCCAACCAAGACTGAGATCGAAAGGTCAATAGGACACAGGGACCAAAACTTCTTTACAGATCTGGATGTACTGCAGGTCCATCACTGACAGCTTATGTAGACTCTACAGTCATCCCTGCAAGAATATGTGCCCACATCTCTCTGCATGGCCAGTTCCCCCTTGAACTTCAGCTTCTGGGTAAGGTCATCTGCAACTGCATTAGCACAGATCAGAGGTTGTAACAGACACATCAGCAGCTACTGTGACCATCTGCTACCTCCAGCCACCCACAACACGCAGCAAACCACATCTGACTGGCCAAGGAGAGCAGATACAAAACCAGTTCAACACCCGCTCCCTCTTAAAACCTTTACAAGACCATTTTTTCTCCAATGCTACTAGCTATAAAGCCAACTTTGACACAAATTATTTCTATTTCTTAGTGCCCTCGCCCTTCTAAATATTAACTTTTCAGCTTGATATTTTGAAAGGAAGTCCTGTTAAGCTTCCTGGGACAGATATAGAGTTGCTCATGCTACTTCTGACTTGCAATACACTCCAGTTTGCTTTGCTTTGGTTTCCTCCCACGCACGGAACACCTTAGCTAACATCTCTGTAAAGGTTACCCTTTTTTATAGCATGTAGGTGGGACAAGAATAAACACCTTATTATTAAAGTAATGCAAGTGCTGTTAGTGTGTACAATTACCCAGGCTAGTCAGGCCAGCACTGAAAGCAAAATGCTCCAATTCCCTTGCAATAATTTAGTGCACAGACAAGAATATCTTCAGATTTCAGTTCTACCTCCTGAAGTTGTCTTTGTCAGGGAGATTCCAGTTACTGCCTTAATTCAACATAAGGACCATATTAATCATGTGTGGATCACTATAACCTAACAGCTGAACTTAGTAATAAGCAGCATTTTATAATCTCCTACTAAAATTTATAAGCTGTGCACCGCTCAGGAATTGTTTGCTTTAGAAAGAAGAGATCAAGCATTATTTGCATACAGATAATTTCTAAAGCGAATAAAGATATCACAGAAACACAGAATAGTCAAGGTTTCTTCCCTGTGAGGGTGATTGGGTGTTGGAATGGGTTGCCCAGAGAGGTGGTTATGCCCAGGGTGGTTATGCCCAGGCAGGGTAGAATGGGTGCCCAGGGNTTACAAATATGGAAAGGGTGAGGGGCAGGATGATGGAGCCAAGCTTTTTACAGTGCTGACCAATGATAGGACAAGGGGCAATGGATGCAAACTGGAGCACAGGAGGTTCCATGTGAATCTCAGGAAGAACTTCTTTCCTGTGAGAGTGCCAGAGCACTGGACCAGGCTGCCCAGAGAGGTTGTGGAGTCTCCTTGGCTGGAGACATTCAAACCCCGCCTGGATGCGTTCCTGTGTGATGGACTCTGGGTGACCCTGCTCTGGCAGGGGGGTTGGACTGGATGAGCTTTCGAGGTCCCTTCCAACCCCTAGGATTCTGGGATTCTGTGGTGGAGTCACTGTCCCTGGAGGTGTTCAAGAGGCATCTGGATGTGGCACTGGGTGATGTGGGTGAGTGGTGATGGAGGCGGGGGTTGGACTGGGTGAGCTTGAAGGTCTCTTCCCATCTCTATGATTCTATGACATAATTTCCAGAAGTAGGAGTGCCTGCCCCACCACGCTGTTCTCTCAGCGATTCTTTATTTGTCTGTGAAAGTTCTTTTTCAAGAAGACCCCTGGGGTGTATCTCCCTCAACTACTTTGATCACAGGCTAAAAACGCCTCAACGCTTAACACAGCTTGTACCTGACAGGTATGAACAGAGCTATGACATTGTCACACTCAATCCCCTGGAGCCATTAATGCAGCACAACATGAGCGATGGTGTCAGAGGTTTAGTAAGGTACAGGGAACGAAGCACAGGAAGGTTAAGGTGAAAAGAAACATTTTGGGGGCAGATGAGCTGAATCACTGTTTGCATGGGCCCAGAGAGCAATCTTCAGAAATGCAAGTCAAGCAATCACTCAGGTTAGAGACCTAACTGGGGTTTTATTTCAGCTAACTTGACTGTTTCACAGACAAGGTATTTTTACTGTGCCGTAATTAAAAGACACCTGAGCAATCCCTGGAAAATTTCTGTCATTGTAGTTCGTTCCCCCTCCTGCTGACAAAACAAGCACAAACTGTATTATCTCTGGCTTTGCTATGAGAACAGGAGTTAGCAAGTTGCCCTGAAGGGGTACATCCCTTGGTGTTCATCAGAGGGAGTAGAACCATATGAAAGCTAAGAAATAATCTACTTGGTAATTACAATTAATAATAGCATTTACATCTTACTGAGAGCTTTACATTTCTTAAATGTTTTCCAAACACTAATTAATTACTAGGGCTGGGGGTAGGGAAAACTCCAAACACACCTCCAAACACATCTCATAATTTTTCAAAGCTTTTTTTTTCATCTTCATGTAGATTAGCTCATTTTACCTTTTGTAAAGAGTCCCATTTCATTGTGAAGATGCTATTAGATCTTTTCAGGTTCATTTTCCTGGGCTGAGCCTGTTACGATCGTTATAACCCCAATACAACACGTAACACCATTGAGACAAAAAAAAAAATCTGAAGTCTATTGCAGAATTTAGTCTTCCAGGTTCCCAAAGAGCTTCATTTAAATTCAGGTAGCACTTTAGAAGTTTACTTATTAGAATTAATCCGTGAGACTTAAAATAGCAAAAGCAGTTTCCACCCACAGCTCCTCACTGTAGACTTCTCAACAAGGTGGAAGCTCTGAAACCAAAATGCGTTTAAGTCTTTTGCTTGTTATCACCATCTGAACACTAACATGATAGATACTTTATAAATACAGGGGATGCTCTCTATCCCCCTTTCACCTAAAGGCTTCAGCTTTGCCCTCAAGAATTCTTCGAAAAATGTTTCCAAGCTTAACACCAGGGTATGGTTTACTTTCTAACTGTCTTTTTACTATACGTGCTGAATTTTAAAATCCAATTAGAAATCCAATACTTCAAGCTTGGTCTCATTAGTTTTTGTCCTGTCTGACAAACTGAGGACAATGAAACCCTAAACTGTCATTTAAAGACAGGAAGGGAATTGGTTTAATTTAAGGAAGTCACTTTAGAGGAGGACAGTGGTGTCTGACTCATATTTTTAAGGACTTCATGTGCTAAGCATTTCAATGCCCTATTTTGTAGAGGGCTGTGTAAACCTGAGTTCTAATTTTGCTATTTTGCTCATTTTGTAAGAAAAAGTTTTGGCAAAACTGGAAAGCAATGGCTACTTCAGCTCCATTTAACCTGAGGAGGCAAAGGCAGACTCATGATGCTGTTACAATGTTAAGACCCCAAGTTTAATTCCCTGACCCACAAGGTTCTTAGGGAAGTTACATCTGCCTTACTACTTACAGACTTTACCTAAACACCTGCTACTTACCACTCCTAAAATGATCCTGGGACTTCTTTCTACCCTAACACAGACACTTGTATGTTCTAAATCAGATCCAAGAGAAGAGGGCTATTCAGTATTTTATAGGCTCTCAAGCACAAAGATTTAGGGCAAATTAGACAAACTGAGTCAAATACTTTTATTCTGCCTGATACAAAATCTCTTTACACATGATCCAGCAACAGAAAACAGCACTTTAAGCTGTTTCACAAAGGAAACTCTTGTAAAATCTCTCTTTCAATATCTTGTCAAAATCAGCATGCTCTGTGACTAGACGACTGTCAGGGTGATCTATAGCCCCTAGCTAGCACTGTAATATAAGCTAAATTGCCTGAGTCACAAGCAATGATAGAGTCATTCTACAGGAAATTGGAAATCAATTCTTGTCATCACTGTACATAACTCCTTTACCAGAGTTCCAGTTCACCAGTGTAATGCAAGGGAGGGAAGCTGGGAACTGACAATCGTGACAAGCTGAACAGTCACACACACACATTGAAGTGCAGAAGTTCTGTTGCTGGAATAGTGCCTTGTGTATGGTATGTGACAGGTGTGAGCAGCCTCACCGAGTGAAATATTGAAGGTTAATGGTGGTCGCACACCAGTAAGCAGAAAAACCCGTGGGTGTGTTGCATCACGTTACACAAGGGAGCTGAACATACCCAGGGGCTGAGCCTGAAAATAGAGGCCACAGCCAGGAGAGCGTTCTTTGTGCAATGAGTCCTGGCAGAAAAGAAGAGACAACCTTCTGCCAAAGCTCGCATCAGAAGTCTTCCACACTGGTACAGGCAACTTCCTTCATAATCGCGATCAAGATTTTTCAGACTGGCAAGCTTAGTCACAAGTTTTGCTGTCTGAGATGCTTTTGGTCAGGACTCAGTTGCTGGAATCGAGTGGTTAAGTCAGCTTATGTTGCCAAGAAGATTTTAAAACTAAGTGAGGAACCAATAGCTTGATTCTAATAGCCAAGAGGAAAAAAAGGAATCCAATATGATGTTATTCTTAGAGCATGCAATCACTTTTCTAGCAAGGATGTTATTCTGCCTACATGCTCTACTATGCCTCAATTTACCCAGACTAAATTCATTAAAACCAAGTCCTAAAATTGCACGTTTTGAAACAAATTAAGAAAACTCTGTGAAACAAACAAAAACATTTTCTCTTTCCACTTCCTAAAGTGTCCTGCACAAAAGCAAACTCATCAAGCTTCCAAATACACAACAAAGCCATAGGCATTTCTTTACACAAACTCACTTCCAAGTATTTCACACTGAAAATCCACGATACGATCACCAGGGCCCAGCACAGAATGTTTCTCACCTTAATGCAAAAGCCCTAACCTAAATTAAGGACTCGTTTCAAATATAAATTTTAATAAAACCTAATACAAAGTGTTCTCAGTAAGTGTCAGAAAGTTTTTTTCTTACTCTCTGACTTGTTTGGGAGAAAGCAGCTTCTTCACATAACAAACATTTGCTAATAGACAAACACCAAGGATTTCTCTCTGCAGCACTCCTCTGTTCAGCAGAGCACAGACCACGAAGGAAAGAACCCAACCACACCAGCGAGTGACCCACCCATCCACCACAATAACCCACACAGCCTGGGAGATGCTACAAAGAGGGGCTGCTCCTGCCTCCCAAAGCTCTGGTTCAACAATGTCTGGCATCAATCAGGCAAGTGGAGAGCCAGCCAAGGGGTTATCAGAAAACATCTGAGAAACTAAATGCCCCCATCTTGTGTTAATTAGCTGGATTTAGTTTACATAAGCCACTGATCTTTTTATCCTTACAGCCCTACAATTCTCAGTATGATATTGTTTATATTCTTGTAACTAGATCTGGACAAAAATCACTCACAATCAACTTCTGACGTGTATGAATGCTTTTCAGCTCTTCTGCTCCACTGCTCAGAAATATGGTTGTTCCATGCTCGGTTTTGTATTTTATGGAGAGACTGGTTGGGAAATGAATGCATGTTTTGTGGTGGAACAGTTGCAATATTTATGTAACGTGAAGAAAAATACACTTTTTAACAAGAAGAAAAATACACCTTTTTGGTTTTTTCTCCAAAGCAAATAACTTGAAAGCTACAATACCCCAGAAAAATGGCCACTGACAAAGTCTTACCTGGGTTTAAATACACTATCCACCCTTCATGCTACACCATTGTTCACTGAACTATCACAAAATTAATCTGGTAGATAGAAACTTAGTCAGATGTTTGTTTAACATCATTACACAGTTTTGAACCCATGAACCAAAGGAAAGGGGTTTTAATTAAGGCATGCTGAATAAGGGCAGGAAAGCGTAACATTTAATTTGCAGAGTATAGTTACACAAAGTGTATTCCTTGGTGGCAAAGCCAGCATGAGAAATTCCTGCTCCACTACACCTCTCCTCTTGCTTGTCCCTGTCAAGATGCTGCAGTTTTCTGCTCTTCCCTTCAGTTGTGCTGGTATAACTGAATGTTGTGATGTAAGTACAATGAACTGGAATATCATTCACTATCCCTGCAACAGTATTGGAATTCTTTTAATTGCTTCCAGTAGAGCCCCATAAACATCCCACTGTGAAGGCAGCAAATGCTGACCTAGAAACAAAAGTGACATGATGTGCATGAAACTTAACTCAGTGGTCAGTGTCCATAATGTACCACTGCACTAATATTGTCCCAGTTCATTAGAGGCTGGGAAATGGTCCTAACAAATTAATCCAATGCGATGCAGCTTGTTCTTAGCCAGCAGTCACCAGCTTCCTAAAGTTCCCATATGAATACACTGCCTTTGAAAGGGCCAAGACAAAAGTTCACCCTAGTCCATTAACCAGGGTGACACCCCCAGGTTAGGGAACGTGGGCTGTCGTCTTGTCTGATGGTTCACACCTTTTCTTTTGACAGTCTCTGAGTCGGTCTGGAAGTTCCAACCAAGATTTCAATCATCCCACAAAGACATGCAATGCTCACACCATGCCAACAGTACAAGCAAGTAGAACTGCAACTAGCAAGCACCATTACTTACACTGAATACTGTATTTGCAGACTCCTTCAAAGTTCACATCATCCTGCAGTGTAAAGTCTACCTAGTGTGAACCCAGAACAGGAGACCATCAGCATGAGCCAGTTGTACTGACTCAACTGAGGACGCACAAGGATCATCCTCTACCCACTGAGCAAAGGTACCAGCTCTGCCAGCCAGCAGCTGTACACTTATAAACCATCTTGCAATGGACAGTAATGCTTGCTAGTATGTACTGTGCACACAGCCACGAGGTATGGAGCGATCCAAACAGCCTGACAGTGTCAGAAACAGCTCAAGGAATAGGGGGTTATTGCGTGTGAAAAACTAACTGAGGAAGTCAGTGGTGGTAATTACATTTGTTACTGGATCCAACCCTGTTCTCTCCTCTCCCACTCCAAACTGAGACTTTACCTTTCAGTACCACTTTAGGAAACCAGGAGTGAACTATGCCCAACAAAAGTTTTCCAAGTCATGAATCTTCTCCATAACTGCCATCGTAACCATGGGAAAATATTTTACAGCTGCAATAATCCCCTTTAAAGGCGATCACCAAAGTTAACAGTGATGATTGAACAGTAACTGGTCCCAGCTTTGTTCCAGTCCTTAATTTAGACACTTTGTTAACTGCTAGTTATTCCTGAAGCATGGTGAATCTCACTTGGTAAATCATTGTAAATCAGTGTTTCTCCATATATTAAAAGGCCTGAAAGAGAGGTTGGAAAACAAATACTTAAAACAAATAAACTTAAAACAAACAAACTTCAAAATATGGAATGCTGCAGACACAGAGAAATATTTTATCAACGTACAGCCTTGTACTGAACACATCCTGACATGAAAAAGTAATTTGCATGTTTACTGATGCATTGTGGATATTTGTTCAAAGCCTTTAACATAAGCTGTTAGTTACGCAGCACTGATTCATTTAAGTTCTGATGATTTCTCAAAGTTTTAATTAGTTCTGAGAAAATGTTTTGTGTAGAAGTCACAAGTCACCATGAAGTAGACCTTCCCCTCCCTTCTTCCCAGGATTCAAAACCTCACGGGAAAAGTCCTAAATATTAGATTTGGGCAGAGAATGATAACACTCCTGAAACAGAAAGCTGCAGCACTTCCTCGGCTGCCACACAGCACCCTGCATTTTTTAGCACCCAAAGTACTTTAGAAAGACAGCATATTTATATTTATCTACATTTTACAGATGAATCCAAGCAACCAAGAAATAAAAAGTCATTTCCTATGGACTGGTGGCCATGGTAGCATCAAGAGGGAAAAAAAATAAATGGGCAAATGGGATTACAAAGCCCCTGCTCAAACCTCCACCCCACATTTCCACCAGCATGGGGGGATCCCTGCAGGCAGAAGCAAAGGAACTCGCATTCACCTACACATGTTGGTACCAACACCTTGAGCACAGCTGGCTTGCTGACACTGCATACTGATTCTGTGCTCAGTCCTGTGGGACAACTAAGAAAACCCCAGTCTATTGGAAGTAGACAATTTTCTTACAGTACAGAATCATGGTTCTAGCTTCCTATTTGCTTTCCACCCCACTGCCTTCATTCCAGTGAAGTTCTATGGAAGATATTGAAAGGTAGCTTTGGCATGTGCGACTCACTGAGAAGATGGATTTTCTGCAAGCTTCAGTGTGTTAGGCATTTTTTATTCTCTTATTTTAAAAAATAGAATAATAAAATCGCATTCTTACGAAAAGTTGAAAATAAGATGACTTTTCTGAAAATTGCATTTACCAGATGAATTAAACAGAGCAAAACACTCTCAAATGGCTAAAAGCCTAATAAGTGCATGCATGCATACGCTTTTGTATTCTTGTAGAAGACTATAAAGATGTTTAAGCAACATCTAATTCTTATTTCTCCATTTTTTTTTCATATCTCCAGTTTCCACTTCCAGATTGCGTTTGGGACTAGAGCAGCAGAAGGGGAAAAAAAATAAAATAGCTCATGTCTTATTGTTTGTAGCCTGGTGAGAGAAAAACACAGAATCATCTAGCAAGAAACTGCAATTCTGCAAGAATTTAATTTCTACACCAAAACAACCAAAATACTGTAAATCTATATAAGCAAACACATTTTCAGATGTTTATCCAAGCTGAGCTAGCCCTCTGTGTCCTGCCGTTACTGTAAAGATGACCATTCTAGTAATTCATACATTTTCACAGCTTGGATACTCATTGATGCTAGAAAGCTCTGAGCAGAGTAGGAATATATCCCACGACAGAAAAGTGAATTAAAGGCTTCTTTAACAAGCGTCTTGAAAACTTTTTATCTGTAAATATGCATCTTACGTCAGTCATAGTACCAATTATGTACAAAGAATTTGCACACTAGCTGCATACTTAAATGTACTAGCGACCTCAGTGCACAGGATGAAGACAGAACTCCTCCTTCACCCTCTCTTTTCCCAACCCAATGCAACGTTCCTTCAGTTTTTCTTGGAATTGTCCTGACATGTCTCATTGCTTGCTACCACAAGTTATTACCAAAACAATTCTGGTTTTATTTAAATCACCTGCCCTGTAGTTCAGTGGGTGATTCTTGGATACTTCATTTCCAATCAAATACAGACTAGACCAGCCATTTCTCTGGTCCCATTTATTGTTATTAGCGTATATTATATGATTTTCTTTATTTACCAATTGGCCTGCTAATTGGCAGGTGTATTTGCTAATTTGCATATACACTCAGTGCCATCCTCCATGTTTTCAATAAGCCAAGCAACCAAAATAGTGAAAATCCTAAATCAAGGTGAAAGAAAGCCAAGGGATATAGGCCTCCCCAGTTTGAAAGGAAACCAGAGAAAACTCCACTTGATGCTGCTTTGTTACCATAAAGCACAAAATTTCACACAGCTACACTGTGAGGAAAGCCCACCTGAAGGAAGCATCTCTTGTCCTTAATGAGTCCTGAACTCATTAAGAATGATAACAAACACAGCCTAACAGAAAGGTTATTTGATGAGCTGATAAACCAAGAAGCTAAGCATTCAATAGCCAACCCCTTGGCAGCCTTTCCCCCAGCCATCATAAAGAAAACCCAGCTGAACACCACTGTTTGATGCCTTACTTACTTGGGACATAGCAGCAGTTAAGAGAATAAACTTCATTCTGCAACAGTTAAACTATAACCTTCTTAACAATTCCCTCCGTGCTAGCTGATCCTTTACAGTCAGCTGGGGTTGAGGTATTTTAAACAAGCACTGACTGCTCACAGATAAACCCCTGAAGACAGTTAAAGGAATTCAGTAGGGATGCAAAAAGCTTAGCGGGGAAGTTTAAGTCACTGCTGAGATATCCAAGTACAGCAGACAGGGAGACTGCAATAATCTCAATTATCCACATCCCTCTGTCATTGCTCTGTGCTCAACAATCACACCAGAAGAATGGGAAAAAGCCACATGTGTAACTGAGCCTCGCTTGCCTGCATATATCAAGTAAAAAGAATTATTTAGGACCTTACTCTGCTAAGCAGCTTTCCACATTGCTCCATTAAAAGCAATTGATGGCAATTACTGAATGCCACCACAGGGCTCACAAACCACTAAGGAAAATACTATCTGCTACAATATATAATAGCATGATGGTAGTTAAACCCTTCACATTTACCAAATAGGAGCACACAGATGGTCAGTTGCTGAAGTCTGGCTGCTGAGCCACTTGCTAAGCCACTGCAACACAGTCACTCAGGGTCTTAGGAATAAATGCTAAGGGCTCCCGCTGGAAAAAAATATCCAAGAGGCTTGTTTTCCTAATTGCTTTGGTGCTTTTGATTATCAAGCCTCAGAAAGAACTGTGTTGCACTGTGATGCTTCAAAGAAAAGGTACTATGTATTTTCACAAGGCTTCTACACACACTCTTTCACACTGTGTGTTGTGTCCCATTGTGCTGCAGCCACCTTTGGGTGGTTATTTACTGTTGGGGTGTTCAACATGGGGCAAAACAGGTTTGCAGAGCACCAAACTGTTTTACAGGGCACATTCCCTCTCCATATACTGGAGCTGATTGTATGTGTACACCACAGTAAAACAAAGCACTCAAAAAGGTTAAAATTATCCCAAATTCCCCCTCAGAGCTGATGCTGCAGCACCAGCCGTTCTTCACTGTGGGTCTCGCTCTGTGGAGCAGGAAGCAGTTTTCTTTCCACATCACTGCAAGTCATGGCCAGGAGTCCCAAGTGACACAGCACTGCAGGGCTAGCACTGCTGATGTATCTAGCTAGAATGAAAGCTCGTAAAAAAATGTTATTTACTACAGTGGGGAAAATTTTTATGAAACCACAGCACCATCATCTGGTAAAATGCTTGCACTGCTTTTTGCCCTTACGTTACCACCAGATTATTTTGAGCATAGACATTTTAATACCTATCTCAGCATCTCACAGGGTTTGACATTATAATGTAACACATTTCCTGTAGTTATATTTAGAATGAAAAAAATAAAAATCATTTGCTCAGTGTTCTTTTTACCATTTTACTACTGTATTCTGCATCTTCCTGGTGGCAGTTCCATTAATTCTTCCTTTTACCTAAGTCTCACAGGAGGGGATTTTCAAAAGCATTAGATATTCAAGGGAGTTCTGGAAAAATCCCTCATCCAGAAAAATACAAATAAATCCCTAGCCAGCTTTCCTAGTACAGTGAGAAAAATAAGCATAAGTCTATGGCTCCAATCCAGTCTTTTTACAACCTAAAATGTCTATTGGAAAGGAAGACTGATGATTGCTTTAGTGCATGTTACCTGTAATAGTATTTTAAAGTATTTCTTAACTGTTAAATTAGAGGGACATTCCCACGCAGTGAAGGTTTGACTCTGCCTCCCTTGCAATCAAGTAGGGTGTGATGACTCCATCTACCACCTCATTTTCTGAGGCACCCTATGAGCCTGCTACAGGAGAACAGCAGAATAGATCTCTTGCCAAAGAGGAGAGAGCTGAAAACAGATGTTAGCTAGAAGCTGGGAAATCAGATGATGAAACCCCTCAAATCCCCTGGCCCTGAGTACCCTGAGGGACAGGAAAGAGCACTCTACTTACAACTCCTACTGCTTGTTCTGCCACCCCAGCTCCTCAGCCCTCCTTCTGCTGTTCCCCATCCAAACACAGGCTGTTCACATCTGTATCTTGGGACAGAGAAGCAATCAGGGTGTTTTCTCATCCTGCACTACCAGAACTCAGAGGAACTAGAACAACCCACCCCCATGTCCTCAGCTTCAGCACACCATGAATGCACACTGTGTTCACTGTACTTCCATGCTGGTATTGAAGAGCTAACCTAGAGCAGCAGCTCACTGCACGAGGCACGGTGCACACAGTGACTGGTAATCACTCACTCCCTTTCACAGTTTAGAACCCAAACAAACAAGGCAGGGAAAGAGATCCACCTGCCCAGTCATCATGTCCCAGGCTTCTATGCACACAAGCTGCCTCCTGCTTCCATTCATGACATCTACCAGGTTGCTGAACCTTGGTCCTCTGACCCAGCCTCTGCCAGCACTGAGGCACACAATGTGCTAGATGGATTTAGTAGTCCAGGCCACCACTAGCTTAACAACCTCCTTACAAGGCTGTATTCAGTATACACGTACTCTGCAGTACCCTTACAATTCATGTACAGGACTGGGGCCCAAAACAGGCACTTGTGAAATGGGACCACCCACAGCACTAAGTCCCCTCCACCACTATCAAAGATAACCATAAAATGCCTTGAAACCATGCAACTCAACTGAGACATGGGGTTTGTAAAGTCATCCAAAGGATTTAGACATAAGTACCTTGAAGTTACACTTACCAGGTACTAAGCTTTCAACAAGGCAAAACACAATTTCAGTGGTGAACAATGGCAGGATTCAGACTTCAGAACATCCTCGTAAACAAAACCAAAACAAACTATTCAAATTTTTGAGTGTGGCATTAGCCTCCGTTTCAAACTGCAAGTCCACCTGGATGCCTCCATTCTCTAAATAAAGCACATGAACTCTCCTCTGTACTCATTAGTTCTGTTGCCCACCACCACCACTCTCCCTAAAACAAGTTATGCGACTCACTAGAGTCATAGAACCATCGAGGTTGGAGGAGACCTTCAGACTCACCCAGTCCAACCCCCACCTCCATCCCCACTCACCCACAGCACCCAGCGCCACATCCAGACCCCTCTTGAACAACTCCAGGGACGGGGACTCCACCACCTCCCTGGGCAACCCATTCCCACCCCCAATCACCCTCCCAGGGAAGGAATTGTCCCTCATGTCCAACCTGAATCTCCCCTACTGCAATTTCAGGCCGTTCCCTCTCGTCCTTTCCCTGTGGGCACAGCAGAAGAGACCGACCCCCCCCTCACCCCAACCTCCTCTCAGGGAGCTGGAGAGAGCCAGGAGGTCCCCCCTGAGCCTCCTCTTCTCCAGGCTGAACATCCCCAGCTCACTCAGCCATTCCCCATCAGACATTTTCCAGTCCCTTCCCCAGCTCTGGTCCCTTCTCTGGACACCCCCCAGCCCCTCGATGGCTTTTTTGAAGTGAGGGGCCCAGAGCTGACCCCAGCACTCGAGGTGCAGCCTCACCAGTGCCCAGCACAGCGGGACAATCCCTGCCCTGGTCCTGCCAGCCACTGCTTGAAAGAGGAGGAGACACAGAGCCAGCACTGAACAGAGCTGGAGACAACGTGAGAGGAAGTGATTTTTATACACGTGAGACAGGTTGGAAGCAGTCAGGCCTTTCAGCTGTCCAGCAGGCCATAAATAATGGACAGCTGCTTGCTACACAACAAATCCAAACCATGCAGCAGGCTTGTGGTGTCTGTCTGGGACACATTTGAAATATCAGATCATCCTAGTCCATGTCTGCTTCTATAGGCCTGATGAGGACTTTAAGCTGCTCAAACTTCTTTGCTTTCCTTACTTGCTGATATGCCACCAGAACCCCTGTGAACCAGGGGACACAGCACCGTGCAGCATGTCCTGCAGTGCAGAGTCACTGGAGAACTCAGCCCAGGCATCAGAGACTGATGAACCTTAATCACGGAGGACTTGGACTGATGAGCAGGGACTGCATAGCTTTGAGTGGCTAATGAAGTTGCAGTGGGGCACTTACCGAGTGATTTTTAAAGTAAACATCATTGATTTCCTTGCTGCAAAATGTTAGCACTTAAATGACAAATTGAGAAGTGGCTCAGTTCCCTGGTCCCTGGGGAACAGGAAGGTGCTGAGGACAGTAGCTCTGTCAGTCACTGCAAGCACTGCAGTCTCCACTGTCCATCCAGCTGTTGACTCCAGCTGGATTTAAGGATCATTCGATGAAGCAAAGCAAGGACTTGAGGATGTCCACCCTGGGCAAGTGCTCCAACAGCCAGGCTTTAGCATCGTTATAGTGGTGCATCTCTCTCATGTTCAGGAGACTCATACTAGGAACCCTCCTTCAAAGTTTTAACAAAGCCAATATGCTTCAAGAAAACATTTTTCTCATTTTGAGAAGCCAGGATTTTCTAATGTAAAAAAAAAAGTCACTGTAAAGTTCACAACCAGCTCCAATTACTGTCCTAAATTATTATCCTATTCCTCTGGGCACCTGGAGGGAAAGTCATTTCATTGTGCTTCACAAACGTGTTCAAACAAACTTGCTATACCCTTCCCTTTAGTTGGCTGCTCTGCTTTTGTGCCGTCTCCTTAGTTGGCAGCAGCTTAGTTCTTCCATGGCAAAGGAAGGAGAGAATTGGCTGCATTTGCTAACTGTGGGGGTAACACACACTCCCCCAGCCACGGAGACTGGGCTGCTCTCCCCAGCTGAAGGCAGTTTGCAGTTCCCCAGCCAGAGCAAGTGTTTGCAGCCATCCACAGCCTCACTCCCTTTTCCCAAAGGATATGAGCTACAGAACTGTTCCTCCCTGTAACCCCCACATGGTTCACGGTCTCTTTCAAACCCTTGAACAAGTGGGCCACAAATGCCAGTCTGTGTAGAGGTTCCTCAGTATCAATTTCCATTACTTCTGGCTGCACCTGAAATTATGCCAAACTGGTCTCAACTGAATTATGTCAAGCAGGCACAAATGGAAACAAACAATGGCCACATGGAAATCACAGCCAAACCAGACCCAGAACACAGGCTAAGGTTACAAAAGAAAAATTGCTGCAGACCATTAGCTTAAAAAGTGGAAGTTGCAAAATAACCAAGTCTGTTGAGCCCCTTGAGAGTAAACCCAGTGATGGAGAAGACCGTAAAATTACAGTGCCAACACAGAACAGCTGGATGTGCAGGCATTTCAATAGATGAACATTCTACAGTATCTCAAATACTCGTTACTGCTAGTCAGTAACCAAAACACATTCAGTAATTGAACACAGTAACGCAGTTAGGAGCATGCACACACTATGGCTACGCTGGCACTGCACAGCTCATTGTTTCAGGTCACAATTGACAAAACTCCACTGATGCAGATTAAACGCAGCTGCAAGACCCGAATGGACAAGATGGACAAAGTGCTGGGGAAAAGAAACAGAAGAATGTGAAATTCAGCAGTCATATGTTATTCATGAAAGGCGATTTAGTGAACATTTCAACATGCGTCTTTGGTTATTAAAGGAAAAACAGAATGTACAGCTAAGATTGAAATAAAAATTAATGAAAAATAAAGTTGTGCAAAAAGCTACTTATCCGCACTAATGGCTATTAAGACATGGTCTGTATTGAGCACTTCTACTAATAGCCACAGTCATGATACTTCAACAGTAAAGGCAGGTTCACTGAAAACTTTCAGAGTTACAGCGCTTCTCCTAGACAGATTTTGGAGTCTGCCGGCATTTATCTCAACTCAAAGCAAGTACAACTGTCTTCTGCTATATCAAAAACTGAAAAGCTGCCAGCAACACTTATGCATTCTACAGAAAACATTCTGCATGACTTCCATCTGGTATTCATCAATCTAACTGGATGTAAGGATAGCATATGTTACTGTTCTCCCACAGCCTAGAGAAAGTAATCGTCTTGCCCTCCTTGATGGAAACATCACCATTTTTTTTGCAAACAGATATTTTTATTTAGTAGTTTTAACCATACTAGAAACACTTCTATCTAGGAGAAGCTGCCTGAGCACTCCCATTGGAAGTACCAGACTACTTGATGTGGTGCTATGCCTAGTTTTTCCAAAGCAGAAGTCTATTTACACGTGAATCAAATAATCAGGCTCCAGAGAAAGCTCCAGGTGGTTTGTACCACTGCAACACACACGGGGCTGTCGCTTTGCCTACAGAGTAGATGTCATCACCTATCTGAATGAAAATCAAAATTCAGAACTACCTTGTTTTCCATCATTAGCTGTGTTACCTTTGCTGCAAGTCTTAAAACCACACAGACAAGCTAAATTTTTCCAAGATTAAGGCAATAAAATCCCAAGCAGATTTTTATTTCTCTTTGCCAACTGATATTTTCTACCAGTATTGATAGCATAGACCTTCCAGCCAGCTTTGTTACAGTAGGAAAACATCTGTGACCACATGAAGTTAACTGCACAGATGTGTGTATTTGCTAAAATATGGACTGAAGGTTTAAAAAAATTCACACAGTCGCATTTCTAAGTGCAAAGCAAACGGATGAGCTAGCTCAACTCTCAAAATACCCCCAAAAAACTCAAAACAAAAAAAAAAGCCCAAACCAAAAAACAACCAAACACCCACAGGGGTTCAAATTTCTGACTGATAAACCACTGCTACAGAGACAGTGTGAAGTAAAACCCAGTGAACTCACGGCAAGACTCCTTTCTGCATAAATGGGCACCAGCTCAGGTTCCAGGCTCGGCGCGTGCACACAGACCTGCTTTCTCAAGTTTCAGTTAGCAGATGTGTAGCAGAGAGCTCTCTGCCAAGGAGGCATAAGCTTGGCTTTTGGGGGTTGCTTTTTCCCATTCCTTACTCATTTTGAAACTATTGCTATTAAATAAATTAAACAACAAAAAAACCCCAGACAATGTTGGAGGAATAGACAAAGGAATTCATCAACTATTAAAAACCAAAACCAGCAAAAAGCTTCTCAGTATTTTAGATTCTATTGAAAACAGCCCTTTCTTCCCCTCACAATTATTTTCTTTGACTCTAACATCCCAGTCCTGCTCTCTGCATTCCACGATATTAAACTCCTTGAAAATGAATGAGAAACACACAAACCTGCATAGCAAGCTGGCAGCAAAACTGTACCAACTACAGGGAAACATAATAAAGCCTTCAAAATCACCAGCCAAGAACAATCCAATAATGATTATTTCTAGTGCTTTGCATTTCACAAGGAAGAATAATTTTTCACCAGCATGGCCGGGAAGCATGGTGTGGAGGGGGCACCAGCGTGCAAAACCTGATCCAGTCTTTTCTTACCTTTCCTGCTCTACCAGAGTTAGCAGTCTATTTATCACTGGAGGATATGCTTCAGACATTCAAACACAAATATTTGTTTTTGAGAAACATGGACTCTGCTGAGAGACTAGACTGGCAAGATAGAAATCAATTTATCTAAGCACACGCTTGCAGAGCACAAGTGCCACAGAGCAGACATCTGAGCTAGCTCATTCTGTCTCCTGTTACAAGCTCTTTATTCCCCCTATCGCTCCTGTAGCCCTTTTCACCCAGGCCCAGTGTGAATTCATCTCTCTCGAATGGCAGGTCATAATTTTCTGACTACATTTTAGATAAGGTCCTACCATCACAATGGACAATAGTGTTAATATGTCTGACCTTCGTCCAAGTTCTAAATAACACAGAGGAAAAGTGTTACATATCAGAGTGTTTTCAATGGACAATACAATTGTTTAACAGAATGTTCTCATAAAAGAGGAAAGTTTCAGTCACCTCACTGCCTCATTTGGACAGAACAAGCCTACTATTGGCAGGTGAAGGTGCAACACCAGCCAGGAGGACAAAGAGAAAATTACCCTCAGACTCCCACTCTCCAAGCTACTCCTTGCTGAAAGCATTACTGTAACAGCAAGAAAAGAAAAAAGAAAAAAAAGAAAAAATGAAAAGAAAGTCAGATTTTAAGGACACGAGAGAACATAAAGTCTTATCACTTAAGCGTGACACACAGCTTCAGCAGTGTAATCCTGCAACAGGAGCATAACTTCTGGTTGAGCATGACTCTTTCCTTTAGAAATAAAGCAACAAACTCTTCAGTGAAGGATCCCCCTTGCCTGGAGAGATGTTATTCTAAGGGTTACCTGCTTTTTTTTATACCAAATTCATGGTTTCAATATGGCAAATTTCAGGTTCCATGTCGTTGAAAAACACAGGCCAGTTATAACAAGGTAACAGTGAAAACCATTTTAGGAGCAGAACCACAACTGTATTGATTACCAGCGCCCTAGGAGGGTCATTTTGGTATTTTTTTAATTTTGTGGTGGTGGTTGTTATTTTTTAAAACAACAAAATTTTCAACCATGTCAAGCATCTTTAAAAAGCACAGTTATCACCTTGCTGGTTCAGCTCAAAGCAATGCCTGTGAGGGAACAACACAGCTGGGGCTGCTCTGCTCCATGATCCCCACTCACCAGAACCCAGGCCATGCAGGTCTGAGCTCACCATCTCTCTCAGGTCCCTAAGAAGTCTTCCTATGCATTCTCCTTTTCTGCATTTTTAAAGACTTCTGTATGCATCTGAACTTGAGAGAAGGGGTTGAAAGGTAATTTTAATTCAAAGGTGAGAGTCTTTCATACATAGACATTTATAACCAAATTCTCTCATAACCCTGAGAGGAAATGTATACTGCCTACATTTAGTTTTACCATATTAATGCTCTGGAACAGAAGAAACAATAGCTATTGATTTCAGTTATAACTGACCATTATTCTGTTTTCAGCAGGACATACTTCAGTAAAATTAATAGAGGAACAATGTTTCATAGCAGTATCATATTAATGATTTGGAGAATAATCATGTCTTACTGAGCTGTGAGCATCAGCAAGTCAAAAACATAAAAATGGCAGACATGTCCCCAAGCTGCATATTTAGTCAATCTATTTAACACGTACTTTATTTTTACATCATAGCACTGTACATGTTCAGTTGTGTACTCTCTAGAAGCAATTAAGTCTTAATAACTTGACACCTCACCATGACTTTCTCCTGTTTTGCCATCTACATTTTACATCAAGCAAGTAATATAAAAGTGAATAAAAATCTGTGAAGGTCCTTTTAACCTTGACAGTCTGTCGTATTGTGAAAATCAGAGCAGATCAAGAATTGCTCTTATTTTTCCAGTCTTGCTTCTCATCCAAACACATGGATTTAAACATTTACATGCCTATTCATAATTTATGGGAGCATTTGCAGCTCATATCATAAATACAGGACTAGCCTGCAGGAAAAAACAATGACTAATATTTGAAAGAAAGCATTCCAGTTAGTCATCATGAAGTACACCCGTGCTCACTGCTCGGTCCTCAGGTGCCAGTAAAGTCAAATAGGGAAACCTGACATCAAATATGTCATCCAGAAAAATATATCACTTGGAGATAGCAATAGCAGTTAGATCAGAGACTATGATTTTCTCTCCTGCTACATACCAGCAGGAAGACTGATCTTTAAAGAAGTTCCCAAGGATTGGAGCCCCTTAAAGAGGCTGATGGGGAAAAAGCTGTGCTCCGAGTTGTGTTCCTGCTGCTGGGACATGCTGCATTCTGCTTCAGAGAACCTGTGCCAGACTATATTTGCTCCTTTGAATTCCAGTGTTATTCATGGAGACAAACACCAGATCCAGGAGATGCTGCCTCTCAGAGGAACATTGTTGCTTATCTACCACCTCATGCTTCTGTAAGATGGGGATCCCACTCTGGCCATGTTTACAACTCAACAGGACACTGTAATGAGAAGGTCCTGTTTGTCTCAACTATTTCTCCTGTCACAACGTGGCAGCCTTGGCAAATGGCATTCAAACTTTGCTTGGGTGCAATCTTTGATCCTTAGATTGACGGGCTAGAAAACACAAACATTTCCTCACTCAATCAGGAAGCATTTGCATGTCTCCAAATTGGGCTTACTGAAAAAGCCTTTTGCTCCAAGACTGTTCAATCTCCATGGTCCTCTTGCCAAGGCATTGGGCACCTCCAGCCTAAGTCCAGACTTTGGACATAAATAAAAGGCTACAGTTTGCTTAGCTCTGTAGACTTACAGCAACATAAGGCATTTTGCAAAATAAAAAATTTCAAAGACAAAGCAAAGTGGATGTAGATGTAGTTGAGGGCTAAGGGACTCATGATGTCTTTTCTTTCAACTTCTCCTCCCTTATTAATAGCTGGCATAGCCTGTGCTACATCACATGCCAAAGCCACAGTCGGAGGCTGTGTGACTCCTCTTCAGATGAAGACTGTGCCTGCTTCAGTTTCCAGTTGCACATGGTCACGATTAACAGCTTGCTTTGGAAAGGCACAGGGACCCTGGAAGCTGTGCATCTGGAAGGGGTTCCTCATATTAAACCATCTTGCTATTGTATTGAATGAATTCCACATTCAGAGTTTTCAGTGTACTCTTGCAGTTGAGGTGACATTTTTCAAGGATTTTACTACAGAATTTTGTTACCCTCTTCTGGAGGACCAGGAACCTATGGAATTTGAGATATGGCCCAGTCAGTTTTTAAGTCAAGTCCCTTCTCTCTTGACAAGCAGCTAGAAGAATGTAAGAGCAGAGAGATTTGATGAATACCAAAAGCCACCTCTATTCAAATAAAAAGCATGTTGTCTTCCTGAATACGTTATGCTAAATCTGCATGTAAATGAGAAATGTATAAATAAAACTGGGCATTAACTGACATTAGGGTTTTTTGTATTTTTTTTTAATGGGGAGGAAGTGGGGAATGTTGTTATTAAAGGAGTTAAATTTTAACATCTGGTTTTAATTCTACCACCTTATTTGTCTGTTTATACCTACAGGCTTTCAAGACATCATTCAATGCTGCTAATTAAAGCTGACAAGTTTTGTTCACCACAATGCTTTCTTGTATCCCTGCAAGTCACTTAACTCGTGTCAGTACTGTCACTGCAGGTGACAGCATTTCTTGATGGAGAGATGACAAGGGACTAGAGTGCCCCCACAAGGGATGAGAAGAGGTTCACCTTGTCCCCTGTCAGATAGAGGACGGAAGAAGTGATGGATGGCAATGACCACTGCTCTGTCTGCCAGCCTTTGTCTCATCTCCAAGCTGTACCCGAATCCTCCAGTTTTCTATGATGGCTGACTGCAAACACAGATCCATAGCAGTATTCTCTAGCAAATTTCTATAATGCCACAGAAATGGGACTCAAATTTAATAACATGACTCCAAATATATTTGGAGAAGACATGCCATGTTACAGACACGCACAAACACACGTTCTGTATTTTCTCAGCAGTAAGAACCCCATCTGCAGTCGTGCCCTAAGGGAACTTTCTATTTGTGCTTCAATAGAAACAGTACAAGGCTGATTCCAGAGAGTAGCAGTGCATATGCAAATAGTCCATGCCTATGAAAGCATCTGCAGAAGTGGCTGATTTGGCTCAGGTAACATGATGCACCTTGTGGAGGACACCACAAGGACAAAATGCCAACACGTTTATCCACTGCTTGATATTCTAGACTTCAGGGTTCATAGATCCAGACATAGATATTATTAGTTTGCCATTTACAGATGTTGTTCCTTCTAACAAACCGACCCCATGTCATCCAGAGAATCCTGGTGGAAGGCCAAGCAAGCAGGTCAGGGACAGCCCATTATAGAATCCCAGCCTCTGCACTCTTTGCACCATACATACTTCTCATCGTACTGAGCAGCTCTCAGTAATGCACCAGGCACACAGGTGATTGCTGTGATCCACATCGGGCTGAAGAGACTGAGATGTGCAAGGAGGAGAAAACCCAGAGAGGTAATGAGTCAATCAGTAGCTGTGCACATTGTGACTCATTCACTTTTTGCCACACAGAAATTTTTATTATTTTTCCCTACATAGGATTTTCACAATCAGAACAGACTTCTTTTTTTTTCTTTTTGAAACGACCAGTGTGCTTTCAAATGTATTTTTTAAAGCTGTTTCAGTCTGGAAGAGGCCTTTTGCTACACAGACATACAGTGCTTACTACCTGGGGGCCTGGCTCCCTGGGTGAGGTGTCTAGACATCTCTGCAGTGGAAATAACAACTGCAGAGCCTAGCACTGCATTGAATCCCCCCGTTTTAGCATTAGGAGTAATTTCACGCCCCAGGTTGCCATAACCAAACACATCTGTTGCAAGAAAATTACCCACTGCCAACTTGAGTGCAAAGCACCATATGCCCAAATTATCCGTGTTCACAGGATCAACTTCACCTCCTAAAAGACTGCATTAAATACCACACATCACACCTTTGTCAACACTGCTTCAGGCACTCCAAAACTCATGTGGAATCCAAACAGATCTAAAAATCCACTTCGAGAAGAGATGGACATGGATCAGGGATGGTAGCTTTGACAAGCCATATTCCAACAGCTACTGCACTGCATGCTAGGAATATAAGAATTATGTAATCCAAATACTTTTACAAAAAGAGATTAATGCACTTCTCTCAATCCTCTAAGAAGCAAAAACAGCCATAAAGAAAATGACTGTTGATTTAAGCCAGTTTTTATCTTCATTTGTCTAGGGCTACACTTTCATAGTTCTATACACAAAATGTTATGACAGATATGCAGATCTGATATTTTCAGGCAAGAAAGGTGAAATCCCTATATACAAAAGGTTGAAGTCTGATCTTTAAAAGAAGCCTGCAGCTGGTTTCTGTCACCTTTCTTTCTCTCCTTGATTCAATAAACCGACCCACAGCTTAAGGAAGATGGTGGTTTTGCCTACTTGAGGAAAAGAACAACAGACCTCTCCAGACTCAGTGAAGAATTCACCTTTTCTTTGTGGAAAATCACTCTGGCAATTCTCTAATCTAGAAAAAAAAAAAGGGGGGGGGGAAGGGCAGAAATTATTTAAAACAAACAAACCAAACAAAAAAAAAGACATCATTTTTAGACACAAAATTTTGCAAGTTAATTATTAAGACATATTTCACATTTCAATTTGTTTCCTGCTTTCGTTCCTCATCTAGTCTTGGTACTGCTTTTCCACAGTTACTGAACTCAAGTGGAAGATAATTTTGCAATTGTTACTTTTGCTCTGCAGACTAAAAGTGAGTATTCGTTCTTCTCCCTTTCCCTTCTCACACATGTAAGATGATTGCTGCATTGTTTTCTATGGCCTCAGGTCAAGAGATATCATTTACCTATTAATGCTATGTTCCTCAGGTCCAATAGGCTAAAAGCACATAAATCTTCTTTATAAAAAAAAACCCCCAAAGTTTATTTGTACACACACACACACACACACACA
>VZRW01007114.1:0-43324 GCA_013398125.1 Aegotheles bennettii | reverse complement strand
GTTCAAGAGGGGTCTGGATGTGGCACTGGGTGCTGTGGGTGAGTGGGGATGGAGGTGGGGGTTGGGCTGGATGAGCCTGAAGGTCTCTTCCAACCTCGACGATTCTATGATTCTATGATTAATCTGCTGGGTTTGGGATGCTGAGAGCCTCTGCATTACTTTTAAAGATAAAACTCTTGATGTCACAGGGTGTCACACCTGTCATCTGTAGGGTTGTTGCACAGCACATTCCTCTGGCTGTGCCTGTGCTCTGTCACATTCTCCCCTCCCAGCCCTAACAAAATTAACTCTCCCAACAACACTGACCAGCAGTGCACCATCAGCACGCAGAAGCACAGACAAGTGCATCCAATACCTAAATTCAAGCTCTCCAGCCACCTTGGACACCCAAGTATATGAAACTTGCATGGGTGAAACAATGGGTGAAATGAAGTTATGAAATTGTGGGTGAGCACCTGGCTCCCAGGTCGAGTACAAAGAGTGATGGTGTATGGGGTAACATCAGCCTTGTGACTGGTCACTAGTGGGGTTCCTCAGGGCTTCATCCTAGGCTCAGTCCTCTTCACCATCTTCATCTGAATGCAAGACTCAAAGAGATTCTATGCAAACTTGCAGATGATACTAAAATGGGAGAAGCTATCGACTCCCTTGAGGGCAGACAGACCCTACAGAGAGACCTCGACAAGCTGGAGATGGACAATCACCAACCACATGAACTTCAAGTGGGATGGGGCAACCCTTGTGGTATTGCCAGACTGGGGAATGAGTGGCTGGAAAGCAGCCCGGCTGAGAGGGACCTGGGGGTCCTGGTTGATGGCAAACTAAATATGAGTCAGCAGTGTGCCCTGGCAGCCAGGAGGGCCAACCCTGTCCTGGGGTGCATCAAGCACAGTGTGGCCAGGCGGTCAAGGGAGGGGATTGTCCCACTCTACTCTGCACTGGTGTGACCTCACCTCGAGTACTGGGTGCAGTTTGGGGCTCTGCAGTTCAAAAAGGACATCAACCTGCTGGAGCATGTCCAGAGGAGGGGTCGTCCAGAGGATGGTGAAGGGGCTAGAAGGGATGACTTATGAGAAGTCGCTGAGGCCACTTGGATTGTTCAAGCTGGAGAAGAGGAGACTGAGGGGTGACCTCATTGCAGTCTGTGGCTTCCTCCTGAGGGGAAGAGAAGGGGCAGGGACTGATCTCTTCACTCCTGTGACAGTGACAGGACTGGGGGGACAGCAGGAGCTGAATCAGGGCAGGTTCAGGTTGGGTGTCAGGAGAAGGTTTTTCCCCCAGAGGGTGGTGGAGCACTGGCACAGCTCCCCAGGGCAGTGGTCACAGCACCAACCCTGCCTGAGTTCAAGAAACATTTGGATGATGCTCTCAGGCACATGGTGTGACCCTGAGGTGTCCTGCAGAGGGACAGGAGTTGGACTCGATGATCCTGAAGGGTCCCTTCCAACTTGGCATGTTCTGTGATGATTCCATGATGACTGCACCACATGAAACCAAAGCGAATGGGGCCCAGAGAGTGAACTCTGTAACACAAAACCTCAGGAGCACTGAGAGCTCACACCCGTGAAGATACACAGCGAAGTCACACACACCCCTCAGAGGCAGGTTGCTATGAGTATTTCCTTTAAAAAGAGTTAACAGCTGCAGAAGAAGTTCCTTAAAGAGATCTTTTTGAACATTTAAAATGCATCAAAATTAACAGTTACTACAATTTTATCCAAAAATCCTCACAAGCAAAACATTCAACCTAGAGGAGAAAACAGAAAACCAGCAAAGCTCTTCCTTGTTTTAGCAATGCTTTGGGGATGCGAATGCTCCACATTTTCTTTTTAAATATTGAGTTGCCTAATTGAAATGCAGCTCGTATAGCACCCAGGCTTACTTCTGGATCACTAACAAATTGGTCCGATTTGAAAATGTCAGGATCTGGTTAGCAATTCAAATGACCACACTTGGTAATTACGGCTTTTCATGTTCCAGCATGTTGCACTGCATCAAAACTGACACAAATGCCTGGTTTTATAATATCACAGCATGGAAATAAATGTCCAGAATGATATGAAAATGTACTAGTAAGAGATTAATAACTGTTCTTCTAGGAAGAAAGATGGCTCTTTTCAACCAGTATATTTTAAAAAAACCTTGTCTGATAGCATCTCTCCTTGAGGGGAACTGAATTATATTATCACTCATAAGCTATAATCATTTCTGTCAGCACCAGTCAGAACATTTGAAGGAAAAGAGGAGGAGAAACAGGGAAGGGGTTGGGGGAAAAAAATAGTGCAATCTTATAAATAAGTCCAGAGAGATACTACTTAAAGGTTCCCCTCCAGCATTTTGTTCTCTCTCCCACCCAGTAGACTAGAGCATATTTCAAGTGTTTTATTTTGATCATAAAATAGAGGAACCATGTGGGTAGGGAGCAATGCATCATGAGCGATGTGCTCAGCTCTACAATCTTTGGTACCAATGTGTCATTTTGAAATATTGGCCTAAAGCAATATGCGTAAGGGAAACTTTTTTCTTTTTCAGGGAAGGAGGAAGAAAGGCCTTCTGAAGTCTTCTGTGCCCCCAGAAGTCTGTTTATAAAATAAAATAAATAAAGCAAGCAATGTCTTTAATAGTTCTCTTGTGTGGCAGCCAAACCACACAGCAGAGTCACTCAGCTGCCTCCTGGCTATAGAATGGCTTAAACAGATCAACACTTGGTACTTGTGCCCTTTGGAGAATGTATATGGGGTGGAGATACCATATGTGAGAATGTATATGGGGTGGAGATACCAGTCAGCACATCCCACGAGCAGCTTCAGCCCGAATTTGTCATACGACAGACCACACAATGTTATCAAGGTACACGTGGCTGAGAGCACAAGGAACAGCGTGGTGGAATGCCCTCACAGCTCCACTTGAGCCTCAGAGGAAGTCCCATGCTTTCTCTGCAGTCTCCTATTTTCTTTCCACCTGGCTAAGAGCTGGGTATCCATGTGTTTATCCGTGAAGTTAAGATGGAGAAACGTCGTGTTGGACAACACTCTCCCCTCAGCAATGTTGCAGTTTCATGGGGTTGGTTTGGTTTTGCCGTATCTACAACATTCCCTGTATTTCAGCAAATAACAGGGGGCATTGCTAGAGCTGCAGGACCCTCAGCAGGTTACCCCATCAGAACCTGGTCCTCAGGCCAAAAGGAACAGTTTTGCATTACCCATGCCTCTGGGCTCTCTTTGCCACTCCACCCTCTTACACCAAGACAGATGTTCTTGAGATCACCCTGGCAAGCAGATCAGAGAGCTGCCTAAGAGTTGACCACCCTGATCTGATGAACCAGGAGGGGAGAGCAGGAGAGACAGCTGGTTTGATCCATCTTGTCCTGTGGCTCACAGGGGTACAACATAGTTGGGTCCAGGGAAAAGACAAAGTGGTCAGAAGCAGAATGTCTCCTCCCATAACAACGCTAGCTTAGGCCAGAGTAAAATGGAACAGAAGTGAAGCAGACAAGCCAGAGGACAGTTACTACTCTCAGGAGGTATCACGGCCATTTCTTAAAAACAGACTCAAACATGAAAGCTTCTGCCTTGCAGAGGGAAGAAACACTCTGCAGCAGGTCCTTACATGCTCAATACCACACGAGACACACGGCCATACACTGCTGCACTCGCACCTGCAAGAACCACAGGAAAAACCCTAAAGGGAAGCAAAACTCTAGGTTCCCATCTCATCACATGGGGCCCTTTAAGATTTGTATTCTGCATCAGAGAGGTGTCCTCACCTCTGCCATTGTCTTTGTGACTTACAGCACACCCTGCCTCAATTTCTCTGATTCTAAAACAAACATAGGTGTATTTTCTGCTTAATTATGTACTTTAAAAGATGTCAAGTCTTCTCTTACAACAGAAGACTCAAGCATTTTTGCTGTTCATCATTTGTGAAGTATAGCTGCCACTGAGACAAACAGCAGGAATCAAATCTAGTGAAGTTTGCCAGTCCACGGGGAAATCACAGCTAGAAAAGCCCCTGACATGTCACCTTGGGCAAGCACCAAGAACTTGAATCTGTAGGTGAGTAAACAGTAGATGTGATTTTAAGACACCATCAAGTGACCAATGCATAGCAATCTCCCAGCCTTCCTACACCAGGCTCCCGAGTTAATCCTACAACAGTTCATTTCGCTTTTGCAAGTGCCAGTGCAAGGAATGCAAATTCCACTAAGGAGTTCAAAATTGTATCCTTACAGAAACACGGCTTTTGCTACTGGAGGTGCAATAACCATACACCTTTTCCTTAAGGAAAGCAATGCAGCTTAAGAAAGACTTCAGGAACTAGCTCATCTGGGGAAAATTCATTAGGCACATCTTTACTTATAAACATGTGTGCCTATTTTATCTGTGTTTTCTGTAAAATTCCATGTGCACACAAGGTGCAAACAACATGCTGATGCACACCAATGTCCTGATCAAGATTCCCAAACCATTGCGATGTGGTTTCATTGGACTATTGATTTGACTTCAAAGAGCTCTGAAGACTTTAGGAAATTAAAGGTATTTCCACGCTGGGGCAGACTCCAGCACATTGCAAGCAAGCCCAGACGCCAAAGACTTCCCAGAGCTTCAAGCCCTCTGTCACTAGATGCTACACAAACTCAGCCAGCATCTTTCTTCCTCAAACTTACTGCAAATGCCACATCTTACAGTATTTTGAATCCAACTTCAATGTCGTTGAAAAAATAACTAAATTCAAACCTCTCATTTACATTTAATAAGAGCAGTAGAAGAAATAAGAAATAACAGAAAGCATTCGAGACTAAGGGCCATGCAAAGCATGAATCAATTTAGAGCAGCAGGAGAAATTGGCTGCCTACCTTATTTCTCCCCAACTAAAGAGTTGTTAATACTCACTATCACCCCAACAATGTTTTCCAGCATTTTCAGAAGGGAGGTAAACTTTGCAAAGAACTGAGTGTTAACTTTATAGCTCCTTCCAGACTTAGGAGGAAGAGAACTACAGCCAAGACTGCAAACTAAGGCTCCAGCCTAGCAAGACACAGTATTATTGCTATACTCAGCCAGCCCTTTCATACCATCTCAGCATGTCTCCTATGGTAAGACAAAAACCACCATGAAAACTTACTTTTTTAAGCAACAGAGTTTATCAAATATACACTAACCAGTGACTACACAGGGGAATTCATGAACACCACAATCCAAAAACCCCTAAGATTTTCATCGAGGTAAAAAATCACATATTACACACTGCAAACCTATTTCTTACTCTGCAAATAGGCTCCTCTGTCCAAAAAAATCACGGCCTTATTCTACAGCTGAGATACTATAACATACTGATTGAAGACAAAACCAAGCAACTCTGGTGAACCAATGGGACTATGCAGGAGGAGAAATACTCATCTGGCACAAGATTATTTAGAACATTCCTTATCTTTAGGGCATGAGAAATAAATAAAACAAATTTCAGAGTCATCTGAAATCCACTTCTGCTAGGAAGGTTTTGGTGAAAAAAGGAGCTCAAATTCTTACTCAGACAATGAACCAATTGCACAGAAGTTTACAACAGATTACAAGATATCGACATGCTCTCTAATTCTTCTTCCACCTTTATTTTTAGATGTAGAAGTAAAAATATTTAATCTCAGTTTTTAAAAAAATATATTCACAGGACTAAAAAGTAAAGATTCTTCACTGGGCCAATTTATTTATTTATTATTTTTTTCAGTTTCCAGAGTAATTTCCATTTATTTGTTTCTGTTATAGTATTTAAACTGTCACAATCAGAATAATTAAAGTATTCCTCCCGATTTCAGTTCTTGGAAAGAGTAAGCAGAGCTTATTGTTCAATTAGGCTGAAATCAGATCAATGTCTGATGTCTTGTCAGTCTCTAAGATTTCTGCTTGGGAATGGAGACTGAACAGGATAGAGGCAGAAAAACCTTAGCAATAGAAACTACCTCTGAGAGCACAATTTTAAAATGGATCTTTTTGCATCAGTATTGTGATACAAATGCCTCACAAAGATGTTTAAGTAGGCATGAGAGAAACAGGAGCACAAACTTACAAAGGGGAGGTGACCTGGTCATGGAGGGTCTTGTTCTGAGCCCTCTTCCTCCTATTTTAGGCTTATCTAGGTGCACTAAACTCAGTGAACTGTAAAGTTTTAAATAAAGGCTACTATTTCTATATAGGCAAAATTCACTGCAGTTCTTCCCTCTTAAAAATAAAACCTTATCCCAACCTAACAGCAACTTAAACAATTTAATTATGGAGTTAACAATGGATTCTTTCAGCTTTATATGAAGCTGAACATTGTTATTTAGACCAACAAATATGATCTTACACATTTAATTATGAAAAATCCCCACATTGCTTATGTGAGAGATTGCCTTTCTATTGCAAAGTGCCAAAATGTGAGGTCCTATATTTAAGCAGACTGCCACACAAGACAGAACCCCGAAGAGACAGTATGTGCTAGGTGACCCTAGAACTCCCATTCTGATTTGTAAGAATACACTCAGGTGGCTATCACCATTATTTGCAACCAGAACAGAAAAAAATAAGTTGCAATTGGAAATAAAAGATCTCCTTTAAAGAAGTTACCCTTGCGCAAGACAAAACCAAGTGAGAAATTAAACTATAAAGTGTTGGAGCAGAGACTTCTTCAGTACAGGCCTCAGCAGAAAGAGGGCCCACCAGATGGCACAGGTTCCTCCTAGGTGTGAGTTACAAAAAAATAGTAGTAGTAATTAAAAAAAAAAAAGCAGCTAATATGCAGATTGATTCCCAGCGGATGAACGCAGTCTAACAATTTACAATGAACACATGTTTGAAGTCAACTTCAAGTAATATGCTAACAAGAATTATGTGCATCTGTTTCATGCTCCCTGAGAATAATGCCATCAAAACTGAATTCAAATGTTTCAAAGCCACAGAGAGCCTGAGAGTGTCTTTGACTAATTAAAATTAACCACGTTACTGAGGTCATACGCTTACCCCTTTGGACATTAGCAAATTCTGGCTAAGGTCACTTCATCAAGCAAAATAATGAATGTCTGTGTTCAAAAGGCATGAACAATACATTTGTTTAATTAACACATTACTGGATTGAGGGAGATTTATGGAGTCATTTGAATTTTGGAAGCCCACAATAGCACTCTTCAGTCACAATACTACAGAGACATAACAATATGCAATAAAACTTTAAAAAAACAGGTCAACACTGGAACCTTAGCTGAATTATTAATAAGGCTAAACTAATGTTTGTTACAAATCCAACTTATTTTTACTAAAGAATATCAATTAACTTTAATTTTCTTTAAAATTCAAATGTAAAAGTGGAGCAGAGAATCAGAACTGGTCTCTAAAAAGAAAGTTCAAGGTACTGCAACAAGTTACAAGTTTCTTCCAGTCTTTGTTTTTCTATAACATAATATAAATGGGAAAATTAAGATCATGATACAGGAAATAAAAATCTGGATTCTCAGACTGCACTATGCAGGAAACAAGATTAGCATAGTGATAATGGATTAAAATTCTGAACCTACCAGTAATGCTGCTATAACAGACAGGAGGTGCTGGGAAAGCTTAGCCAAGGCATGCAATTATCATCAATTGTCCCTGCACCAGCAGCTCCACTTCTCAGTGCAATCAGTTCCCGATCAGGAGGGGCCTCTGGGTATCACTGCTATATAAATAAATGTTTAGGTGAGAAACTGACAGTTTTAAAGACCATTATTTCCTTTGCAAAGCATGGAAATCCATGCTAAAGCATTCCCCCTGGGATCCGTTCCTGTCTGAACACAGATTTACTGACTGTGTTCCAACTGTCCCACATGACTATAGGCAATTTATTTCTATTTTTTTTTTAGCATATTGGCACTAACAAACTCTGAAGCCTACTAAATGAAAATAATCTCCTTATGTCACAAAACAAAACAACCCTCATTTTACCAGACACTGATCTGATTATTGTATATAAAATAAAGCTAATCAGTGTAATTACACAGTTTAAAAGTGCATACTGTGGACCCACAGATCACAGACAATACTTCTCTAGGTGCCAGCTGTGTTTCAGATTTGCTAAACTACAGCGTTCTGTAAAGTCCTTCTAAAAACCAAATACATTAGTTTCAAATTATTCTCCACATTCAATTATATTAAAAGAACTGAAAGAAGTTTCCTACCATTTGCTTTGCAATCAGAACATTTCAAAAGCTTATGATTTTGAGGACGAAACACAATAACCTCATACATTGTGGTGCTAAGTGTGCAAAGGGCTGGATTTAGAAATCCAGGGTCCCACCCAATTGCCCTGAGAAAGCCAAACAGCAGTTTAGTGGACTACTACAACATTATCTCCACCATTTAATACTCTAGCATTAACACGCAAGGCTACAAAAGGATTCTAACAACAGAAATATTGTTCAAGTTTAAAAAACAAAAGGCAACCCAGGAGGTATCCAGCAGCTCTGTCTAATTAACCAGAAACAGATCAGGATGGACTCCTGTCACTTCTACAGAAAGCATTTTAAGGGAGCAAAGCAGAAGGGTCAGTGAAATAACCTTTTCCCTTTTATGCCCTGTGGCAAGCAGAACTTGATCTAAGACTTTGCAGAAATTCATTGTCTACGATCTGGGAATTCCAGCATTGCCCTCACCCAGTTAATCCAGCTTTGAACTGAAGTATCAACGACATTCTCTTGCACACAGGTTCAGCAGCTCCGGGTTGAAAACCACTTTGACATTTCTGGCTTGGTACCCTGCCCTCAACAAATGCATTTGATGCTCATGTATAGCCTCCTGGCTGCTTGCTTCCACAGCCATCTGTCAGGATGGCACACTGCCTGCTCACTAGGTGACGTGCCAGTTTTACTAGGGCAGAGATGCCAAGAATAGGTGGTTTTAAATGCACAGCCAGCACATTAATTCACTGCCATCTTGTCTTAATGCCTCTCCTCCACCATCTCAATGAAGGCAAGAACAGCCGTGCAAGAAGAAGCCAGAAGTCCACCCAGAGTCCTCTCGGATTCCTGACCCTGGTCATTAACACACGCCTCGAAATGAAACACGAGCATCAAGAGCTAAACAATCACAAAATAACCTGCTCATCAAAAGCCTGGAAGCATTTCAGCTGAAAAACACGCATATGGGCTTTTTTGCAGAAAGTGCTATAAACCCTGGAGTGAACCCTCTCATTTAGAAATGAAAATGCCTCAACGCTGTTCAACATGTAAAGCAAATTAAAGCCACTCCAGCTCTGACGCAGTGCCTGGATAGAGAGGTTTAAACACATTTAATCCTACAGTCGAAAATAATCTGGAACAACTTTTCTGTGTTTTCTGTGTTTTGTCCACAATGGAGACAGGCTTTAAATTGAACTGTTTTACTGCCAAAATACAATTAATAGGGATGTAAATACAAGTTCTTCTGTAGCTTCATTCCCGTGAAGGTTAACGTGATGAAGAACAAATGCCTAATTTTCATGCCTGTGCTTGTAAGTGTCCCTCAGCCCAACACAGAGAAACTGTCAACAAGACTAAAGACTTCACAGGCAGGCAACCTTTTGATGGTCACACAGCCTGCAGTGAGGATAGGCACACACTCCCACAGCTCCCCCAAGCCTATGACAGAAGCCAATTCCACTTGGTAACAAGGTAGAGGTATTTTTATGGGATCAGGAAGGACGGTAAATCACTTCCCACTCACATCTAAAGGAAAAAAGCAGTGAAGAAGAGGTTGCAGACTGTAGGGATTGTAGTGATAGGACTTGCCCCTGTGCCAAATTTCATGTCACTGCTGCAGTGGAAGCAGTGAGCAGCCAGGTAGAGCGTGTTATCCATTGCACACCTCCAAGCCATCTGACAGACAGGCTCTATATTGCTGGCACAGGCAGAGGATGGATTAAAGAATTAGCCTCAAGGCTAGCGGCAACAACACAGGACAGATCAAATCACACAACATTAAAAAGTAAAGCTGATGTACACACATGGGGTTCCTCTGAGGAGGTGAGATCCAGTCAGCGCACATAAATATGATTGACCTTTTTTTGGCAGAGAAGACATTTTTGTAAATACATTTTATTTCCCCGGTTATATGGCACACAAAGATGCCAATTCTGAAACACATTTGAACACCGAGTACAAAACGAGTGCTTTCCAGCTCTGAATTAGGAGTTCCATCCTACTTGGACAAAGTCCATTCGGAAAAAAACAAACTAAAACAAATACCAAACACTTCACCCTTACTCTGCTTGGACCCCCAAACTTTCTCTCCAGTTTTCCTTAGGATTTCATCTTTGTTTATCTCTCTCCAGATCTTCCCTCCACACTTCCCAATCCAAACTCCTGTCCAGCTCCCGGATAACCTAAGGCCAGAATTCCCAAATCCAGTCACCTGCTACAGCGAGCTCCCACGCAGATCCCTATGTGCTGCACGAGAAAGAAACGTCGATTTGAGCCCACGGAGGCAGAAACACCAGCGAGCATTAAGTCCACTGCCCTCCATGGAGCTCTGCTAGGATTTACCACGAGAACAGAGCAAAGCTGATTTCCACCAGCCAGGCCCATCTTCCAACAAGAGGGGCAGGCTCTTCAAACCAGATACTGTAAAATAATATCATGTTAAATAATATCATGTTAAATAATATCATGTTAAATAATATCAGTCTACTTAGCATTTGCATTATTAGGTGCATGAGCAAGCCATATGCACAAGGCATATGTTTCTTGTTTGTCCCACGCAGTACTTGCCATCACTTACGGATGCTTTTCAGCTCCTCCCTACCTAGAACTACCACCACTCAAATGTTTTGATAGAACAGCACTTCCTATGCTAATTCATTTGTGAAAAGTATGAGAGCTGTGAAGAATGCATTTCTGTTTGTAGTTCTAGGCATGAAAATTACTTAAAATCTGGCCAGGGTTGTTTGTGCTTTGGGCAGCAGCCAAGTGTGCTCAGGCAGAGCAGCCACCTTAGCACCCTCACATGTCCAGAGTATCACAGCCACCTTAGCACCCTCACATGTCCAGAGTATCACCCAGCCTGGCCCCTTCCCACAGCCAGCAGCAGGTCCTCCACAGCATCCCTCACCAGTGGCAGAAAAGGGATGTCCTCGTGATCTTACTGAGCCACTGAGTTCTTTAACAAAGAGCCATTTACTCAGTCTCTGTTTAGGGGTCAGGGTGAACCAAAGCCCAGAATTGCTGTTACCCCACCACCACCCCCCAGGGGAAGATGAAAGGGGAATAAGGAAGGCAGACTTAAAGGTTGGAAGTTAAAACTAGAACAGGGAAGGGAGAGCAACACATGGGATAATAATGAAAAACTACACAAATATACACCAAACCTGATTCCAATGGTCGCTGCTCTCAGTGGCCGACAGAGCCACCTGGGGAGAAGGGGCCCGGGCTGCCCCAGCCCCTGATGGAGCCAGATCCTGGCAGGCAGTGAGCTGCAGGCAGGGCATGACCTCTCCCTACCATGTCCGAGCCAAGGGAAGGGACACAGTGCCCAGGCAGGGGTGAACCTTCCCCTCCTGGCATGGATCGGGATGGCAGGAGGTCGGAAGGAATCCTGAGCCCTCTGTGCTGACCCTGAGATCCCTCAGGGTCCTGAACACCCCCCTCTCTCTGGGGCCTCCTATGGAGACCATAAAATCAGCCTGTGCTCCTCAAAACATAACCATCTCCCCACAGCCAGCGGCGGGCCCTCCACAAGATCCCTCACAGGTGGCAGAAAAGGGATGTCCAAATGCCCTTGCTGAGCAACTGAGTTCTTCAGCAGAGCAGGAAAGGAGAGGTCCACACAAGGGAGCTCCCTTCACCTGCTTCTGATGGGTGCAGTAGAGCAGACAGGAGAGGAAGAGTCTGTGGGCCTTTCTCAGGCAGTTCAGTCACTAACCAGGACCATTAGCAGGTAGCTTAAATCCAGTGAGGCTCATCTAATGTGCAGCCAGTACCAGACTGTACTCTTCAGCCCGAGGATAAGGAAAGCAAATCATGGCTTTTCTCCCAGTCTTCCTCTCAGCTCTGCTCCCAGTTCTTTGATGGGACAAACAGAACTGACCTCAAACCACCTCTGACAAGTCAGCCATGGGATTGCCTCTCACCTCTTTTTAAGAGGTGGCATTCCTTACCCCTTTGCCTGCTCAGGAAGGGGTCAGCACACTCTCCAGGCCAGGATGTGGTTTTCATTCCTAGAAATCATAGAATCATCAAGGTTGGAGGAGACCTTCAAGCTCATCCAGCCCAACCCCCACCTCCATCCCCACTCACCCACATCACCCAGTGCCACATCCAGACGCCTCTTGAACACCTCCAGGGATGGTGACTCCACCAGCTCCCTGGGCAACCCATTCCAGCACCCAATCACCCTCACAGGGAAGACATTTTTCCTGATGTCCACACACACATTCAGTGTGTGTGTTGCTCAATTTGTGCATACAGTTTTCTGCAGAATCTGTACTTATCTCCCATTTGAAAACTCGCTGCACATTAAGCTAAATTCCTTCCATTCTTGCTATTTCTACACTATAATTACATTATAGATCTCATAAGCTAAAGCTGTGAAAAGCAACAGTCCCCTCTATTTGAATGGGAGCAGATTACACTTGCTCAAAATTCTATAGAATTTGTTTATGTTTGCATGATTTGCAAACCATTGTGGGGAAAGAGGATTACTGTAACCACCACGTTTGTTTGGCTTTTAAAGTGCTTGTTTTTCCATCACGTAGCACATAACATCTGTAGTCATCATGTCTTAGTACACTGAGCCTCCAAGACAGATAATTAGAGCAGAGACAGACAAGATCAGGCTTGTTGGGATATCTCACCCGATGCTTTCCCCTGCAAGCGTGAGTCTCCAGTGCTACTGTTTACTGGTATCCTGCTCAACTTGGTTTCTCAAGTCCCAGAAAGACAACCTCCCACCATTTTCGTTTTCAGAAAAACTCCTCTCCTTGCTGTCCACCCCCCTACAAAGAAAAAAGAAATAAAAAAAAAATTGCAATGACTCCTTCCTTTTAGGCCCTTATGAGAATGAAGCATCCCTATCCAGGCAGGGACTGAGCTATGTGTGCTCCTGAGTCAGGATTCCACTCCTCTGCTTGCTGAGGACTTCAGTCTTCCTTCTGCAGGAGGGAGATGCCTTTCCCCATCACCTAGGCCACACTCATCTTTAGGTGACCCTCTTTAACCAAAAGCTTCAGAGACCCTGCTAAGCATTCCCTCTCCATGGAGCCATGCTCTGCCACAGAGCTTGACAAGGCTGCTGCTTGAAGGCTCCCTCTGAAAAGGAAGCTACATCCACGTACTTAGGGTGGAAAAATACCTCAGTTCACAATATTATAACCCCTTGCAAAGCACCTATAATCACATTACCCAAACCAGAGGTTTAAATGAACACCAACAAGAAAAGCCCACCAAGAATAAATTCCAGAATGCTGGATCGTTTCTAGACACCTGTTTTTGTATGAAAAATCAGATTCATTCTGTCAGTGATGTCCTTCAAAGGGTTAGTATGCATACAAAAAAACCCAGCAGCTTTGACAAGCAGAGTTACCAGAACAGTCACATTGGTGCTGCAAAGTATGCAGAGATAAGTTACACAGAGCTGCATGTCCCAACCTCATACGATAGCAACCACACTCACAGAGCACAGAAGATGCCATCAAACTATACAAAACCAGACATCAATCCAGGGTATCCATCAACCACAGAAGGGTGAGGGGAAAAAAGTCACTCAAAAGAATGTGTAAAGCCTCTCTGTTCAAAAGGTTCAATAGAGCAATTATTGAAGTGTGAACCAAACCCACCGAAGCCACTTTTAATTGAACACAAGAAAATTTTAAAAGGGCTGTAAAGCAGGCACCGTGTGCAACAAACTTATTGTATCTGGATAGATTTCTTAATAGGACATCCGGTTAAACAATGGAATAACTCATTCCTGGTAGAAGGAATACACACACACACACAAAAAATCAGAGTAAAAACTGTAAAAGTCAAGAACTCAGTTGCTGTTTGGAGCTGCTTGCAGTGGTGTTGCAAACAGGACTGTCAAGGGGCAGAGTGACATAAGGCATTTTGCTGCAGATCTGTATTTTGAGAGACTGGAAAGGACCCCAAAGCACCACACTGTGCTGGTATGCTGTAACACAGAGGGGGCAGCAGTTCTAGCATTACCCCCTGGAATACCTGTGGGTCCATGACTGCAGCAAACTCATGGTAACAGGATCCTTTTAGCCAGGTGTGGGACATCTGCCCTCTATGCTTTTAAACACCTTTGCTCTTACTTCTGCTCCTTAGAAATTAGAAACAATGATTTGCACTTTCCTGGATATAACCAACAATATAAAATATAATACAATAAAATCTAAAACTTCCACCTAGTATTAATGTAAACCCATGAGAAAGCTCCATTACTTAGCATGGTAACCTGCTGCTGCTCCTACCTTTTATTCTGTTCATGTCTTATTACAATGATTTGGATTTTGCAGTCTTTCCTCTAAGGAAGTTCTTAATATGAGAGGTGAAAGCTAACGAAAATAAAGATTAATGCATAACACACATAGAAAATGTTCCTTCTAAGTAATATCTCCAAAGACTACATTTTCACTTAAACACCTCATTCTTTCCTATACAGAACCTGAAAACTTTGACTAAATATAACCAACCCCACTGGATACGTTTGGTCTTGGAAATATCGTTTCAGTAATCATAAAACCATTAATATATGAGAAGAATTCGTATTACTACAGTAATACATGCTGCCAGAAGTAATTGCACATTAGTTAGCATATAGTCCCTCTAAGAAATGTCCACATTACTATACTAACTGCTTTTTTAATAATAAAAATTAAGCTTTTATTCCTCCTTCTAATAGTAACAGTACAGGTCCTTGGTGCATTTGAACAGTTTAAAAATTAACTCAGATTTCCCAGAGTTTTAAATTACTTCAAGCTTGACCCAGCAGCTGAACAAGAAAGTCGAAATTTAGCAGCTAAGCAACTTTATTAAAGCAAATGCATATGCCTGGAAAAATCTAGTATCTATTTGAAGAAACATCAGCTTAGAGGAGGCATTCATCCAGCTATCCCCAACACCTAGCAGTGGTCAAAAAGGGCAGAATCAAGAGCAATTTATTGTCCTGAAGACTCTGATAAAAGTGTAATCCCAAACTCGTTCTGGACATAAAAATAGCAGCATTGAAACTAAAAAAAACCCCCATGAATGCACAGAATGAGAACTAGCTTGTTTTCTAAGGAGACATTTAAAAAGTAGATGATCATTAGGATTAAAGGTGGAATGAAAGAATAACAACTATAACCACCTCTGAATATTACCAAAGATATTATATTTTCAATTCCTAGCTAAGGCTTAAGCTATCTTGTTGGCAAAAGCAAATAATAAAATATATATCTAGAACATATTCACTCCCAGATTCAAGGCTGCTACATTCAAGATAGCTGCTGCTGGACAGAGATCAACTATAAAAATAAATGTTAATTTTTATCACTTCCATATTCTCAACTCACTTCAAAACCATTTTTCCAAACTACCCAAATAAATTTCAGGTGCTCTCTTATATTTTAAAATACACCTAATCTGAATCAGAGTGACATTCAAGATAGGAAAGAGTTTCAATTCTCTTATTCTTTCAGCTGAAACAATTCAGGGAAGTTGGCACAAGTTTTTCCAGACTTTGGATAATAAATAATCTTTGTTCTGCCACTGCTATAGTTTCTTCATTGCATAAATATCCTTTCCTAATATTACCTCAATTTAAAATACATCCCTCTAACTGGCTTTGTTCCCAAAATGATGACCATAACCTCATTAAGAATTCTGAATTAGTGTGACAGGGATTAACACCTACATATGATGAAAATGAATTTGTTTATTCTGTGAGATAAGGCACTAATGTATTGCATGCATTGACTTTTTAAATTCAAAGCAAATGTTCTAATTTATATGACAGAAGTAGAAAAACCTATCCAAGCAGAAATCACCAGCTGAGTATCTTAAATAAACAAAATCCCTTACTGTTTCTGCCATGGCCTCTCTCCAGTTGCCCACCAGTTTAGTTTCATGTTTTAACCCATCCAGTTTTCGAAGTTGGATTTTAGGTTGTTTGGGTTGTATTTTTTTCCCCCCATGTCTACCATAAGTAAACTTAATATATGCTACCATTAAACAACAGCAACCTCCCCAAATGACAGCCTCATTTATCATTAGAACTCAGAAATCCTCAAATCAATCTAAACAGAATAAATCATCAGCCTTTCCTACACTAAAGAAGCTAAAAGAAAGCTATTCTCAGTTCAGAAAACAGGAGACACCCCTGAGCGATAACTGGATATTCAGGATGTTGGCAGGAATGGCCCCAAAAGGTAGCAGATCTACAGGTTTCCAGGGGCCACATTGCTGGTTAGCCTGGGCAATCAGAGTCTGCCTCTGGAAACACTCAGTGAATCATCAGACACTGGTCCCACATGGCAATAACCTTTTCTCCATGCACAGCTCCATTCTTTATCTTCCTCATTTCTACATCTCAGATCCTCCTCCTTCAAGGATTTCAAGTTCCTCCAAGTAGAGCGTGGCTTGGCTCTTTTAAAGCAGAGTATTTCATACCTATGTACCTGAACAGATTCCTTTATAATTCTGTACAGACAAAGGAAAGTCAAAATGCCAAAAGATATTCATCATTTGCAACACAATTTCTCACACTGCATTCAGCCTAATCCATACTGGGGTACAGGCCAGCACATAAATGGCTTTAATGTCTTTTAATTATAAATCAAATACTACAGCTACTGCAATGACCTTCTACCAAGTTTTCAGGGCTTCCATGCTCAGGCTGAAAACGTTGCAAAAGGGGTAGATGGAGTAAAGCAATAAAGGCTTTTAATCCAGCTGAACACCAAACCCCACAATCCCCACAGACTTCATACCTAGCATTTCACGTGAAAATAGAGATTTAAATATAGAACAAGAATTTTCAAAATTGTAACGGTGAAAAAAGTCATTCTTTAAGAAACAAAATCACTCCCTAACCATAAGTGATTAGGCAAAGAAATTTATTTTATACCTTATATTGCAAGGACAGCCACAAACTTTTGTGAGCAGGCCCCAAGCTTGCTCTGGTCATGCTCTGAGCACCTGGAAAGCAGGTAACCATATCAGCCTAGCACTGAATACCATCTAATAGTCCTTGTCTTGAACCAAGGATTATCAGCTCACTTTCAATGGGAGCTCACTCACTAACACAGTTTCCAACTCAAGAGTTCATCCACCTATGGTTGGCCCAATCTCACCTGCTCCTAGACAGAGCTCTGCCCCAGATGAAGGGTAGGAATTCCTTGACAGAATCCTTCGACAGGACCCAAACTTGCTGCTGACTTACACATAGGTGATGGACACGAACCATCTCACCAGCTGCATGTGTCCTGTGCCTATTGTTTGAATGCTGCCAGAATCTAGAGATACCGGATAAATGCATTGTAACAGGGGATGTTCCTGAATGGCAAATCTCTCTTAGCCTCTCCAGTAAAACTATGCCTGAAACACATAGCCACAGGAGAAGGCATTAGGAACTGGCCACAGGTCTAATTCTGTGGTCATTCCTATTCTTTAAATCTGAACCCCCTATCTCAGCTTATGCAACAAGACAGGATTGTGAAGTCCAGGCAAGCACAGTTCCAAACTATTGGCTGCACTGCCAGGAAAGGTTGTTCCACACCTCAGACTTGGAACATTTTGATAGAGCCTCCTGCAGCCTGCAGGGTGGATAGAAATGAAGGCTGCTCCCTTTCAGAAGTTATTTTTTCCTCTGTTAAGATACCTCCTTTGCATATTTTTACTTTTCACACAGTTTTCTTTTCATGAGTAGGTACCCAAAAGGCCTACAAAGGCTGCTAAGTTCAAAATATCAAGTATTTGCATCCACATTACCACCAAGGCAAGTGGTTTTCTGTACCATAAGCTTCAGGCCATCAGGAAAGCAGCATCACCACAGATATCAGTGTAAAGGAAGGCCAGGTGCTCCTCAAAGCCTGGACATGACACAATGCACTACCAGTTCAATAGTGTATTGTGATTGTAGTTTAAAAGCTCTTACAATTTGATTAAAAATCCTGAGTAATCAACTGACAGGTTTAGAAGAGAACCTAGGATGGAACAACCCAAATGGTTCAACTCTTGTTCTTGCCAGGGGTGGCATAGGGCTACCATGAAACAGCTGAGGATAGGGAACTGCTGCCTTTACAGAGAGCAGCAACTGAAGTTATTTACACACTACAGGGGAAAAAAAAATGTAAAGGAGAGTTCTGTGCTGCACAAGGCTTCAAGAGAACAACATGGCAATGGAGACACCACCATCTCAGATTCAAAGATATGCCAAAGTGCTCTGCTGAAAACTGAGCAAATTCTACAAGACCCAAAGAGAAACCAGATGGGAGGCTGTACACTTCACTCCTTCCACAATGCAGATTTTGCAGCCCTAGGAAAAAACAGCAGGGCTCACAAACGTACTCCATTCAAGTAAGTAACAATAGTTATTTTTGGCAAAAATGACTCAAATAACAAAGCACAAGCTAGCGAGATGTATTTCTTTCCTGAGCTATATGGAAACACCAACCAAAACTTCTTTCTCCTAACTGCACTGAGCTGTCACCTCAGTCATTTAGAATAAAAAGCCCTGTTTCTCAACCCCAGTTTCTAGCAGTTACACTCACTAAGCAATGGTTCCTATCGTCTTACCATCAGGATCAAAACTGAGACACTCCTGGTCCACACACAGATGCAGGCAGACTAGAAAGAAGCCACACTTGCACTAGCACTGGGTGGAGCATGGAAATAATAAATGACACATCAAAGAGTTTCCCAGCTGTAAAAGATTCTCCTTTTTAATTCATCAGCTCATTCAACTGCCATATTATTTCGTTACAGTTCACATTCAATACAAAGTAATCACAAGTGTTTTACTGGAATAAATACAGAATAATTCATAGCAATTTGATCCAGAAAACAATAATAAAGGCCTTAATACTGCCTTTTCTGTTATTAGAATGCACTTCTATGATAAAAACAAAGTTTCTTGACTTTCAGTAATTCACCATTTGGTCCCAATGTACTTAAATGGGAAAAAATGCTTAGAGGTTTCAAAAAGCCTAAAATAGAAAAACATCTGCTAAAATTTAGGTGCAGCTGTTTAGCGAAGAGGTTCAATGCTAGAAAAGCCAGTATTTGAAGCTCCCTCTGCAATCAATAAAAATTCTATTAAAAATGTCATGGAACAGGGTGAAATACTTGCTCAGGTTCAAAGTTATTTGTTTTGTTTGGTGTTTTTTTTTCTTTTTTTTTTTTTTTTCCCCCTAAAGAACTGACATCTTTTGGTCATCAAAACCTGGAAGAATTTTTTAATTTAGTGTCACACAGGTGTTTCAGCTGAAGTCCAACCAGGCCAGATTCCAGCCAGACTATAGCTTGCTGCTTTTCCAAAGCAGTCAGAGTTGTTTCAGTTATAAGAATAAAGATCCCCAAAGCAGTTTAATTTTTGGTACATGAGGCCTGTTGTGTTTTCTGCTTAGTAACTGCACTTCAATGTTGAACAAAATGGCTATGTGAAGCCCATTACCTGCTTCAAGCTCTTTTCAACAGCTCTATACAGACTTGTGTGCAAAGTGTCTTACATGGCATCACTACATTGTTTTCCTATTGTGAGAAAACCTGACCAATATTTGGTTAAATACTGGTTAAATATTTAACCCATTAACCCATGGGTTAAATATTAACCCATATAACACTAGCATAATTTTGGGCCAGGGGAGTGTGAATGGGGACTATCATAATCCTTATCCATGGCGTGGGGGGTGGTGTCCCTCTAAGTTGTTGATTTATTTTTCTAATTGAAAGAAACAGACAAATTCCAGTTTTTCAGCAATAGCATCAATCACTAAACCTGTACCAAGCAGGTAACATTCCTGTTGGAAAGGATTAAAATGATGAAGTTCTATTTGTTACTGTACCCCAGAGCAGTCTGAGCATACCTAAAAAAAAAAACAGTGAAAATAAAATCTTAGACTCAAACATGAAGCTTACATCTGCCTGCCTTATGCTTTCTAGTGCCTGTGAATACAATGCCTATGATAAACTACCCTATATAAATTGGAGAATCAAGGGTTGATTTAAACGAGGAAAGAGAAGAATAAGAGATATTACACTCTTTGCCAGTTACCCAGATGAACATGACTAGAGCAAAGTTAGAGACTGCTATGCTTCAGTCACTATAACCTCAACATTTCTTGCACAGCTCCAAGCACTTAAATCAACATAATTTAAATAACAACAGTAATGCAGTAAAATTAAGTTTTATCATGTTCTTAAAAAACAAGTAGTCCTTTCTGTTTCTGCTGGAAGAGGGAACAGGAAGGGTTAGAAATGTAATTCACAACCATAATGTTGTTATACAGAACCACAGGCTGCCCAATAGATTTAGGTGGTTCTTGATTCATGCTAACTCCTGGGTTTAATATCCTGGCTGATTTTGTCACATCGCAAAGAAAAATCCCCAAAACACAAAAAACATACTTTCATGCTTCTCAGTTAGGAAGCTGGATTTGTGCACAAGACTACTGAAAGTCCATAGCACAAAGTAAAGTAATGCATAACAAAGCAAACTTCAAGCTAGCTGTAGACAAACTGTTTCTGAGCTGACAGTGACTGCATGTTTTCTGTTCAGTCCCTGTGCCTTCACTGAGAGCCCCAGACACAGCCTCTGCCTTCAATATTCTTTGGATAGGGGTTAGAAGCCATTTGTAGTATTAAGAAATATTTACATTGCCTTCCTGTAGTTTAGGAAAATGTTGACTTAGAGTTTTAAGTGCATTTTGGGAACAGACATATATGTTTTATTGATCCTTCATAAAAGAATTGTGCTTCCTCTCAGATCATAGCATCATAGAATCATTATGGTTGGAAGGGACCTCCAGGGTCATCAAGTCCAACCTTTACCCCATCATATTCCTAACCATTAGACCATGGCCTCAAATGCCTCATCAACCCATTTTTTGAACACCTCAAAGAAGCTGTTTAAGCATGAAAGAGCTAACTAAACTTGGAATCATGGTCCCTCACACTCAAAAGGCCCAAACCCAGGAACAAATCACACACTCTGAGCCTTTATAGAACTTTCTAGTGTGTTCATCAGAGCACAAGCAGTTCCTTTGATCAAAATACAATTTTCTAAAATATTTCTCAAAGATGTGTAGATATCAATACATTTTGCTTTACACAGTCACTTGAAACTCTGGGCTTCCTGGTTACTCCTGGGTATGGGGAAGAACAAGAGTTTTCTCATCTCAGACCAGGCATGTCACAAAACTGAACTCCAGACAGCTTTGTTCCAAAACACCCATCTTCCTTTTATCACAAAAGCCTCCTGAAAAGGTAATTTAGATACATGAACTGAACAACTTCTGTAGGAGGAACAACTTAAGTTGATGATGACTTCTCTGGTGAGGAAGGAGACAGCAGGGGAGGGTGGGACATTTGAAATCGCATGGAGCATAAAGGGAAAAGGTCAGCTCCTGTGAATTCCACAGCATAAGAACTAGGGAGTATCAAGTGATACTTCAGGGGAAGCACAAAGCACAACACAGAAATGGTAATTAACTACACACATGTAATCGACCTCTAGAACTTCTTGCTGCAAGGCCCTGTGGGTACTCGTAGCTCATGTAAGTTCAAAAATCAAGTAGATAAATCCACAAGGCTAAAGAAAGCTCTGAGTCACAGAGACAGCTGATAGAGACAATTCTGATCGAGACAAGCACTATGTGCTTGCCCTGTTCCTATACTCACTCCAGGTATCCATCACCAGCCTGTGCTGGAGACAGAGCTCAAGTTCAAGGAACCTTTCATCTCTCCTAGTACAATCCTGTGTTGATTGTTCTCCTTCAGGGAAAACCAGTGGAAAATGCAGAAAGCCAAAGATATTCAGGACAAAATACATATTTCTTTGTTGACTTTTTCACATTAACAGCAATGGACTGTGGCAACAATTTTATTTTTGTTTTTTTAATTAGTTGGGTCAAAAGAAAATGGCTTGTCACAGTTAACCTTACTGCTGCACAATGCATGTCTGTGAGCACAAACACTACCCAGAATATCCAAGTGACTTTTAAAAGACTTTTATGGATATTCCACTCTCAAAGGATGCTGGACGAGATCAATGGACGCCAACTGAGATCATTATGTATGACTTACCTTGCCCATTTCCTTCCCTCTCTGCCTTTGAGGCTCTTTCAGTGCACAGAATGTCTTTCTCGGGAATTTCATTTAATATCTTGGCAGCATACTCAATTCCTCCTGTCAGATCCTTGAGGCAGTCCTATAAATAAAGGGCAGAATGCTTTATTACTAGAGTCAGCAAAAGAATTGTGCACAGTGATGTCCTTACTCATACCACAACGTTATTAAAATGTGCATACTGTTTCTGTGGTTCAGAGGCAAAGGGAGTCAAGCAATTGTGACTTAATGGCTTCAGTTCCCTCTTCTCCTAGATATATGTATAACACTTTGTATTTTGAATTCTGCTCTGCAGGAGCTGCCATTTCTGCCTCCTCTACTTCTGTTCCCTCACACAGACCCACATCTCGCTGCTCTTGCATGAACACAGACGTCATTTGTGTTTAACACTGGCACAGAATTACTGTCAGCTGCAAACCACACTTCAAGTTTTGGCAAACAGCAGCCTGGTAGGACAGACAGTGCTATGTTAAAGGTTACAGTTCGGGATTCCTTTATATTTCCAGCTGCCCCTAGCATGCAAGAGACCTGGAAGAAGTCACGTTGGGTCCCCATCCCACATCCACCAAAACTTCTACAGCCTGTTGCTGCAGAGCAGTGGCCTCAGAACTGTGATCCAAAGTAAAATAGGAAGCAGGTCATTGCTAAATGAACTAATTTAAAACTAGTCTACTTCAAAAAGTCTTCAAAGTACTTGCTAGTGTTACAGAACAATCCATTCATGGGATGACTTACAAACACACATTGCAGCCAGACTCATGATTTTATCATGATGCTCATCCTATTTGTGTGCATTATAGCCATGGGCTTACATGATAAGGAAGAGTTTTATTACCTACCTTTTTTTTAAAAAAAAATAATATATTTCTAACATGAGGCAAGCACTAAAATAGGACCAAAACCTACCATTTCCCCCTTTGGGAACTGTAATCCTACAAACAGCCACATCAAAAACTTCACCAGTTTTGAAGTGAGCAAAGTTGCTTAATGTATTGCAGGGTGATTCTCCCCAAGCATTAAAAGTACTTTCATTTTCCTGTTTTAAGTGATTAAATAGTGTTTATTAAAAACTTAAAACTTGACGTTGTCTGGTAACAGATCTGCAAGAAAACAAAGTCCAGAAAGCATCAACACCATCTTATTCAGGTGCAGCAGTTTTAAGGCAAACACATTTGCCCTACAAGCAGCTTTTACAAGGAGACAGCATATTTGCATCTGCCTAAGGGGAAAAAATCAGCTAAAAACAGGGGTATGCTCAATACTCTGAGGAGGGGCATTAAGAAATCAATTTCAAAACAGTTTATTTAAGGCTTATAAAACTTCAGCAAAACTTTGCCTTGACAGCAATACCATGCAGCAAATGCTCCGTTAGCATCAGCCATTAGCAGCCTCTTCTGGAAGAGAGGGAAGGGGAGTTGCTCCACTTGAATGAGATTTGATGAGGTTAATCCTTGCTACAGGGGAAGGCAGCAGTTGTCAAATTTGGTTCATTTTATAACATAAATAAAGCTACATATATGTCACCCAAAGTGCAGCCTTTAGAATGGGCAGGAATTCCACTAGGCCATCTCCTTACGGTGGAAAATGCCCCCAAAGGAATGAACTATCACTGTATACACAGACAATCCACACACACCTCTCCCTTTCTGTCCCACTCCAGTTTCTGTTACAAGCAATTTCTACAGACCAAGAGTTGCTGTTACCCACACTCCTGTCTGAATCACAGAATCACACGATGTCAGGGGTTGGAATGGACCTCGAATGCTCATACAGTCCAACCCCCCTGCCAGAGCAGGGTCACCCAGAGCAGGGCACACAGGGATGCACCCAGTCAGGGTTTGAATGTCTCCAGAGAAGGAGACTCCACAGCCTCTCTGGGCAGCCTGGCCCAGTGCTCTGTCACCTTACAGTGACAAAGTTCTTCCTTATGTTCACCTCACCTCCTCACCAAAATTATTAAACTGATGCCCTACAACAGAATTGTATGGGAGAAAAACAAGATTTGACTGGCAATAAGTTCCATGTCACTGACCAGAATTTGGTATTTATGAATGTAGACTTAGGGAAGACCCATTTAAATAACCACTGAGCTCATTTCTTGGCACGTGATGGGAGCTGGATACCAACACTTCCAACTGCCGTTCTGCAGCCACTGCCTGTTCAGCCCCTGCTCACAGTGACTCAACGGTGGAGCAGTGGGGAGATGTTACAAATGTTGTTGCTATGATGCCTGCTGCTGGTGGGGAGGGAGGGGAGGTGTGCGTGTGTTTTTTGAAATAAAAAAATATTAAAAAAAGGTGTTGCAAAAGATGGACTTTTCAGGAGTCCTACAAACTTTTTAGACCTACCCTGCATTACTGCAGCAGCACTGCTACTTAAAAGGAAAATGAATGATGTCTCCTCCATTTACACCCAGTGTCTTTCTGTATTTTACTACAGTTGCTTCTCTCAGGCTGAGATGACTCAGTTCCACACATCTTGCACACAATGAGGCCATGGAACATAGAATATTAGTAGGACTTTCACTGTGGTCCACCTCCAGCAACACAGTTGCTAGTCATCTCTTATTGCAAATCTAACAAAGCTTATTTCTCAAATCCAATATTAAAGCAAACTTCCTCTCTTATTAAAATGCTCTTGTAAGGAAGAACAGAGGTGTCAAACAACAAAAGTATTGCTGGTTGGGAGTCTTAACTGATGCAGATCAGTATTGCTCCACTGGGCCTTATTCACTGTTTATTCAATAAAACTCATTCTGTTCAGATCAGCCATCGACTTTCTCAGCACACAGCACAACATTCAAATCCTGATTTTTTTTAATAGTAGGTTTCCATGAGGACTTCAATTTTAATAGAACTTCATTAAAGTGTAGTAATACAGTTCAAGTAGGCTTCACTCACATGTAGTTTTTGTCACGCAGAGCCATGGGGAACACTAACAATAGTAAGCACTATGACCAGTAATGTGATTTCATCCACACTAGTGCCAGAATCAGAAGAATTTGTGATTATTGCAGTAATACAAATAGCAGCTGTCACCCATTAGCACAAATCAAAACATGGGAAAATAAAAAGCACCATTACCCACGGTTTCTAATTATTACAAGCCACACTGTAAACCTGCATAAAGTGACATCATTATTTGAACTGCATCCAGATTAGCTTCACAGTTCTTACGTAGCTCCGTGACAAAAAAAAGGAATAACTGTATACTTCAGAGCAAAAAAGAAAGATCTCCTGGCTGCCCATCTGTTGACGGCACATGGAAACTCGGATTTCCATTTATCTTGACAACAGCTACAGAAAAAGAGTGTCTGAGGTCTCAAGAAAAAAAAAAGTTGTAAAATTACTTCTTTAGATTTGTCTGAAAAGCCAGGAAATAACTTAGATGCATCAAAATAAATTATGCATCAAAACCAATTCAAAGATTAATTTAGCAACTGACAAATGCAAATATTAAAAATTAAAAAGTAGGATGTTTGCACAGTTCTAATATGTATTTTTTCTTATATACCCACACAATTCATATATATATATATGAATATACACACACACACACACACACACATATATATGACTTCGTAGTCAAAATTTAAACCAGCAGCATGGAGTGGGCTCCCTTTCAGACATCTTAAATAAAACCCAAAGATTTTAATCATATGCATGTATTTTTAAACACAAGCATGCAATAAAATTCCTTGTTGCCTTTGGCACAGGTATCAATGTCAAACGCAGGGCTGGAAAGTCATCACTGCTGGCAGGGCACTACTGTGAGGACACTCATGGATGCAGTGGTCCCACTGACACCATCAGGTGTTGTTTATGCATGATCCAAGTGTAGATGTCAAGGCAAAACAGAAGGAGCCAGCAGGGAATGCACCACAGAAGAAAGCGGTAAGAAGAGAAGGATTAGCTACATAGACACAAATGAAAATGAAAAAAGAAATTTCCTTTCTCTTTCAAAGGGAAATACAAAAGTAGATTCTGCTGTAAACAGGATAAGAAAGAGCTGACATTTAGGTGTTAAAAACACTTAAGAGAAACCTAAAGTTAGACATATTTTCCTACCATATTCATATTCAGAATCTGGGGGGGGAAATAAATAAATCTTAATCCCTGTGTTTAAAGCAAAGCTATATTTGGCTAAAACATGGGCCCTTTTTGCAAGAGAAAGCCATCAGAAAAATAGATATAAATACTTTCCACTATTTAAAAAGAGCTGACCTGCATATTACTACTACTTTCAAAATCCGTATCCACTTTTGATTTGAACCACAGAACAACTTTAATGAGAAAAATAGCTCATTAAAAAGACCAGATATCTCTGAAACATCTCAGAAAGCATTCGAGTACTTTCCCAGATGCTTCTGCTTTCCTTGCACAAAGCAGGTAAACCCCCAGCACTGAAATGCTTGCTGCATTTGGGACCAGACGCATCAACGTGCAGAGCAGTTCCACTGCTGGGGAGCCAGGCTGCATTTCAGGAGATTCCAACTTCTTACTTTTCCCTAGACTTGCTCTCCTAAGGAAGCTTCAGTAAAGTAATTGGTTTCTCCTGGGCTTTGTTTCCCATATGTAGATAACAAATCCCTGTCTTTGCTCCCCCCTGTACCTGACGATTTGAATTTCAAGGTGTGCAGATTGTAAAACTACATTTGTGCAGCACTCTCAGCCCCTGCTCCTGTTTGGTTCCCATTGATGTATGCTAATAACAGGGTGCATAAAAAGCCCTACCAGTTAAAAGAAAATTGTGTTAGACATAGATCTGGGTTTACACCTCCAACAGTGTCAGCACTCTTCAGATCCAAGTGCAAAACCAAAGAGCTTGTGGTGGAGGGAACAGCATCCTGTAGCTACAACCACAGACCCTACTGCAGGCACAGCTTCCCTCTCCTCCGAATTTGTAGGATATAGAACAAAGAAGCAGAGTGCTAGACCCTTACTAAAAGGTTACAAAATTGTTTAATCATAAAAGGTACTCTACTGGATTACCCCAAACAATAAATACACATTCACTGATCTGGTGGACACCGTATCAAACTCCCATGAAGATTCAAGTCATAAGACTCCTGTAAACATCCTTCACTCTTAAGTAAAATGCAGCAATACATCAACTTGACTAATTTCCCCTTACCAAGACCACATTAACCTTCCATAATTATAAGATATACATTGACAAACATAAGAGACTGAACTAGCCTCAGTGCAGGGCACACACTCATTGCAATCAAACTGGGTAAAGTACTATAGGCCATTAAATCTGGCCAGAGAACAACTGCTTGAATTATTTGTGCAAAACCAGTGCCATTGTGGGACACTTTCAGCTCCCCCTTTGTTAAAATTCACAAGAGTCCTCATTAAAGGGATGAAGGTGCATTAAATGAAGGCAGAAATTAGAGCTAATTTTAAATATGCACCAGTTTAACAGAACCTTGTAATCTGGTCAGGTGCATTACACTTGTGATTCCCTTAATGTTTCTTTAATGATTTGGAAGGTAATTCTCTGTTGCATTGCAAACCAGTTTTGTTCAGGCACATTCAAGTTTTCCCACAGTGGAGTAAGCAAGTTATCAAGAGAACTAATTAGCTTGACCTTCTGTTTGCCCAGTAATGAGAAATGCATCAAACAGGTCTCTCTTTTCATGTCTGAGTCTGTCAATTAAAGCTCGGGCTTTCTATTCATCACATTGTCCTCAGGAATATTTACCACAAGCACAGCCAATATGAGCAATGCCCTATGTGCTCACCTCTTCACACCACCAGGTAATTGCTTTGAATTTTCTTCGGTGGAGGAAAACAACAGCCATAAATGAAACTTCCTTTGCAGAAGCCAAATAAAATCCTTCTGATTTCAGAGTTCCTTAGGCAAAATAAAAGCTACAGACTCAGACGCTAATGGACCCTACAAGCAAGAGCTGCTCTCAAAAGACTCACCATGTCCCAGTTTGTTAGGAAATTCAGGAATTTCTACATTTCAAAAAAAATATAGCTCATGATTTCTCTAATAGCACAATTTCCCACATATAAGCCCTTAGCTCATACATTCAACCTTCTTTTACAAATAAAGCAAGCCAGAAGATAAACCATCAAACCATCACAATCAAAGGCAAAGACCCAAGGACTAACAGAAGCAGGGACTCTGATGTAAATTATCCCTCATGATACACAGACAAGTTCGTAACAGTCAAGGTTATGGGGGAATGAAATGAGAAAGGTCATTTTAAAGACAAAATAAGGTGCTGTCTGCCTTTTTTCTATCTTAAGATAACCCAAAAGTCACCTATGTGAAATTCCAGCCATTTTTGCAAGACCCCTATACCATCATAGAAAATTAATTTTCAAACTTAATATAAGGCCTTAGCTTTCCATTCCACAGCCTCAGGTCCATACATCCATGGCCTCTTCCAGACACACTTTTACAAACAAACCCCAAAAGCCTTGTAGCTCAAAAGACCTTGGCAGTTCCTCTGCTTTAGGAAACTTCTAGATCTGCCAATGCAAAATTCTCTGCCCATTTCATACTGCGTGTGTAAAACATTGCAGTTCTGCAGCCCTGATTACCCTCTTAAGTGTGCAATTGAACTGTAGGAGAAGCCCAGGATCTCCAAAGAGACGTGTTTCTTGCAATGAAGAGCACTGCAGATACTTAACCCATTTTCACCAGTGTCATCCTTCACTGTGAATGAGGCTCTTAAGCTTACTGTGTGCTCCGTGGAGAAAGTCGGCACATCCAAGTGGTGTTCACAGCAACCCTCACACTGAGCTGAATGCCATCTAAGCCATCTTTTTCAGAAGGAGTTGTACCTTGCTTCTCCTGCAGGAGTCCATCTTCCTCTTCTGGCATTCATACACCTGACATCTTTGCGAGCTGTAAGTTTTAAGATCTTTCTACCAAAAACCAGCCAGCTGTCATTTTGCCCTCTGAGACATGGGATGTAGTGACATTCCTCCTTCACCCAATGTTCTAGTTATCAGATCACGTCACCAAGATGTAGAAGGTTTCAGTTTCCTCCTCTGCTTGAGGGAGGTTCAAACTCAAACCTTCCCCTGCCCTACCAGCCAGGACACCTCAGAGCCTGAGAACTTCCAGTCAGTCCTGGGCAGAAGATGATGTAGATTTGAGATGGAGACAGGTGGGGGAAATTCATTTTGAGTTTTCCATACGCAGGAGACTGCACTAAATGCTAAGCCACGCATAGAAGAATATCACTGCCTTTTCAGTCCTCGTTTTTCATCAGCATTGAGCTGACTTTTGACTGATCTTGTATGCATTAATATGTTTAAAACATCTCCCACAAGATGTCCCTTGGAAACAGAAAGGCTGCAAGCAGCGTAATGGAGGACTCGGGAGGCAGAGAAGAAAGGCACTGTGCTCTTCTCCAGGCAGTCTGGAGCACATGCCCAAGTGGAGCCCTGTGGAAACTCCTTGATGATAACAGATGACTGCAGGCCAAAAGAATGGGTATTAAGGACTGTGCTTCCAGGCTTTGATACCCGAATTGTGCCTGCATCCCAGTGCCAGCACCTTAAAGCTGCTTCTCATGTGATTCTGAATGGATCCAAGAGGCCAAAACCCAATGTTCTAAGTCCCTTGATCCCATTCTAACTGACAACACCAGCCCACTTCTATAAATCTGCACCTACATTACTTTCTGAAAGAAACAAAGGCTGTCTCGGTTCAAAACAGCCAGGGCAAGCCACAACTCAGAGACAGAGTTTGCTTCTTGCTACTCCCTTCCACCACACCCTCGGGGAAAATGGAAGGGGAATAAGGAATAAAAGCTTAAATGGTTGGAGATTAAAATGGTAACAGATTTAATGAAATGGGGAGGGGGAGTAACAGGTGGGAAAAGAAGAGAATATATACAAATAGGTACAACCTGACTCTAATGACCGCTGATACAAGCTCCTGAAAAGTCCTCCAATGCAAAGCCGATGGGAAAAAGAGTCCACAGCCCCCCCTGCACCCGATGCAGTCGGATCCTGCAGAGCACATGGCGAGCTGGTAACACAAGGCAGGGCCTCTCCTCTGGGCCATCACCACATGGCGAGCAGGAACGTGCAGAAAGGAAAGAGAGAGGGAGAACTTCCTGTCCTCCTGGCTTTATAGAGCTTGGCAGGAGATGGGAGGGAATACCGACACCCCAGACCCCTTTTCACAAAGGGTCCTGAACTCCACCCCTCCCCGTAAGATTTGCCCATCCCCTCAAACCATAACAAAGGTTGATCATGAATTTCTTCAGTTTCCAGCAGCTTTTGGCAGCAGTCAGCCTTGGATGATCAGGGGTTATTTGCTGTGCAGTAGGAATACAGCAGACTTTGGACAATAATAGCAGGCATCACAGTTTGACCCGTGTTCAACCACTTGAATTAGGAGCGGTGCCTTGTGGGTAGAGCAATGCCTGCAAACTGAGTCCCTTTTCCTAATTCTGCCTTAGAACATGCTTTTAAACCTCAGGGAGGCCATCAGCTCCTCTTTATCTGACCAGCTCCAGCTGATAAATGGAGATAAATATCCCCTCTGTTATAGCATGCTTTGAGAATTACAGAACAGTGAGATTATGTTAGTACTAAGGGGTAATCAGCACCTCATCCTACATGACACTCCTTCAAAGCATTGGCAAAGACCCACTGCACTTCAGTTTCAAAACGAAACAAAACCGAACCAGGTAATTAGCAAAGTTGCTGCCAGCCAGGCATCTTGTTTTCTCAGCTAGGTCTATAAAACCATCATGAAATCTGTTGGTCTGTGTTCCCTATTCTCTTCATTTTCAAAATGAGGGCAGACTCCATCGCTTGCTCTCTTGGGCATCGTGCCACCCAAGAGCTGGTGCTGACTGCTCAGGGTCCACAGCAGAACATCCACAAAGTCAGAAGCAATTCCAAGCCCTTATGTATCTTTTTTTGCTCATGTCAAAATATGAAAACCAAAAGTCCTTCACCTTACAAAAGAAAAAAGTCGCTAGCTGGGGAAAACACAACACAGAAGAATGTTCTGGTTTTATAATTAGAAGGTAATATCTTAGAGAAACATGTTACAAGGGCACTTGTCAATGTGAAGCAGCCTTCTTCCTCACGGACATTATCCACATCATCTAATGAGAGCAGACAACCAGGACAGCCAGGTCAGCTGGGAGCTGGCGTGTGTCTGATAGGCAACTGCATTCACGTGGCATTGTGCAAGTTAACATGAGAAGACCAAAGGGAAGGGTTCTTTTCCCAGCACTCACCCCTTTTAAACTAGAAACCACTTAGCAGTGTTTATATGATGTGGGAAGGAAACAAAATAGAAACTGGAAACAACTTCAAGATTATAGTACCCATAACGTTCGCTGCATAATCGAATGGCAAAACTAACTCATTTATTACATCAGTATTTCTTTCTTAGTGCCATAAATTAAGCATATTTTTTGGCAGTTCTCCCTTGCCAGGAACAATTCTTTTATTCATGAACCCACTCATTTTAAGGACTGAGTCTTTAGAGCCCATTAGAAAAACATCATCAACACATTTTGGTTTTTTAATGTAAGGAAAGAAACGTTAAGCAAGCCACCATTCCCATTTTTCAAAATAAATCTGTCCTTCTCTCTCCCACAGTTATACACCAGTACATAAAACACTGATTTCAGTAGAGTTACTTCTGATTTACATGGCTGTAGAAGCAGAGTCACAAACCCATAGCATACGTAAAGATATTTCTGTAGTGTCTCCTTATGTTGCTGAGTTGGCATTCATCTAACCTGGGACAGCAGAGGAATTTAAAGTGCAGAGGGAAAACGTGCCCTGCTTCCCAGGCTGAGGTTTATTATTCACATTGCCACAGTGCCCCAAGAGCAACACCCTGTGTGCTGGTTGCTGTACAGGTGTCAAGACAGAGCATTTTCTGAAGATTTACCACCTAAACAGATAACAGCAAAGCTAGAGGTTGGAAGCTGAGCCAGGAACCTTGACCAGGGCTTCCTCAAAGTCTCCCAGAGAGCCTGTGACAGCTCAGGGCCACAGCAGCATATTCCCTCTCCACTTGCACTCTCTCTGACCAATGTTTTCTGCTACAACTTGGTATTGTCCTTCTGAACTACGACACAGATACAGCCTTAAATTTTTTAGCATGATACATTAAAATATGTCGTATTTTAATCTTTTCACATACTGGTGGGGAAATGGCCTTAATGAAAAGAAATAGTTCTTTACCTTTGGAGTGCATACATGTGAATATCCACTGGCATTTTAGCTCTCTCCTTGTAATAACATATGGGGAAGGGTGGTGGAAATCAAAGATACATGCTATCATTTGAAGGTCTAGGTCAAAAAAAGAGATGTGGGTGGCTTTCTCCATGGTGATTTCACCCCCTGGCTACGTAGGTGGCTTTTCTGCAGACAGGGAGTATTCCTCTGCAAATCCTTGGGTCAAACGGATTCAATGAGGCACTGCAATTTATCAGTTAATATTAAAAAGCAGTTTTCTAGGTGTTCGTGAAGCTCCTGCCTAAAAATACACACATGTTCCAGTTGGTTAGGCACATTTTTAAAGCATCTAGCTCGAGTACTTCAGTCAGTTATTGACTTTACACAGACCAAAATTTACTATCACTGTTTGCTCATGACTTACATGTCTCTACCAAAAAAATACAAGTATAAATAATTCAGATCTCATTTCATGCTAACAGAACATTAATTTATTCATCAATTAGTCACAGACGAAAAGCAGAAGAAGAATATTCCTTAGCACTCCCAGTGCCAGATTTCAACCTGAAATAAAACAGAGACTACATATTTTAACAGATGTCATAATTTTTGCCAGCAGCTTTAGCATCAAAGCTGGCACTCCACATTCATACTATCCTCCAAGGTACCAGAACAATCCAGATTCCGTATTTCCACCTTCAATAACACAATAAAGAGATATCCTCTCACCTCCTCCTCTTTCCCTCTTATTGTGCAAGCAGAGTCTGGTTTGTCTTGCAGAAAGCTAGGAGAAGCTGGCTTAGCACTTGCACCAAGAATACATGTTGCTTAAAACCAGCCCTTCCCTTCAAGTCTAGCAAATACATAGCATCAGAGCACTGGCAATCTGTCTTCTATTGCATTCTTTTTGCATGACAGATTTTTCATCTATCAATGGCTGTATTAAACACAAATATTTCAATTAGGAGGTAACACAGAACACTGCATGGGATGTTGGACCGAGGGGTCTGTGTCCTGCTATCAGCTCCAGTCCTTTGCTTATCTTGGACATTGGGCTGCAGTTCTTCAGTGGCAGAGAGGTTTCTCTGAGCACGTTCTGGACAGTGCCCAGAGAAGCAGATGTCCACGTTCCACTGGAATCTCAAAGCACCAGTGTCACACAAATAACAAACTAGAGTTTGAGCTGGAAGCAGCCTACTAAACCATGAATTTTATGTAGCACTCTGTAGCTCAGAGGCTGCCTTTCCTATTACAGTTATCTGGCACATAAGACAATTTAGCTTTGTGTTCCACAACTTTTATTCTTAAAAATAGAGTTAGCAAACATGGAGAGTTTGAAGCTGATTCACCAAGTAGGTGTGTCATATGAACTCAGTGACACCAGAGTGCCACATAGCTCTCAAAGCTGGATGAGTGTAACCTCTCCTTCCATGTGTGTAGCAGTGACACAGCTAATACCTGCCACTGTATTTATTCCCTCTGATAGGGGAAGGGTAACCACGATGAAATTTCTGTTGAACTGACCCTTATCAGCACTAGCTGAACAGACACATAGAATCATAGAATCACAGTTGGAAGAGACCCTCCAGGATCATCAAGTCCAACTCCTGTCCCTGTGCAGGACACCTCAAGTCACACCATGTGCCTGAGAGCATCATCCAAACACGTCTGGAACTCAGGCAGGGTTGGTGCTGTGACCACTGCCCTGGGGAGCTGTGCCAGTGCTCAATCACCCTCTGGGTGACAAACCTTCTGACACTCAACCTAAGCCTCCCCTGGTTCAGCTCCTGCTGTCACCCCCAGTCCTGTCACTGTCACAGGAGTGAAGAGATCGGTCCCTGCCCCTTCTCTTCCCCTTGGGAGGAAGCCACAGACTGCAATGAGGTCACCCCTCAGCCTCCTCTTCTCCAGGCTGAACAATCCAGGTGACCTCAGCTGCTCCTCATAAGTTATCCCTTCTAGACCCTTCACCATCCTCTGGATGAGCCCTCCTCTGGACATGCTCCAGCAGTTTGATGTCCTTTTTGAACTGCAGAGCCCCAAACTGCACCCAGCACTCGAGGTGAGGTCACACCAGTGCAGAGCAGAGCAGGACAATCCCCTCCCTTGGCTGGCTGGCCATGCTGTGCTTGATGCGCCCCAGGGCAGGGTTGGCCCTCCTGGCTGAGGGACACGAGACAGGAGAGTCTAATTCACACCTCTGTCCACCTCCTGATTCAGGTCATGGGAGATGGGTCTGACATTTTCCATGTCTGATGGAAGAAGCTCAGCAGATGAATGTGCCATAGGAGACGAACCCAGCAATGTTAGTGCAGAGTTCAGCAAAGTCATTGCTGCCTGGTTCTTCTGTTTTGTTGCCCAACTTGGACAAAGAGTATTTTTTCATTGCCTCCTGCCTGATTTATGTGTACATATATGTACAACAGAAACCCACGTTCCCCTTTTGTAATTAGACACTGTGCAGCCACCTGCCAGCCTGTCTGTGCTCCAATAACTCAGCATGGGCTCGTACAACCGAGGTACAGAAATCACAGAGATGCTGCACGGGGTGACAAACTGCAGTAAATATCTTACAGGGAGGCAGTCTGTTTACTTACAGCTAGCATATAAAAGTCTACGTGCAACTCAAAAAACAATACCTAGTGGCAGAGAAGAGGAGATGAACGGACAGGCAATGTTCTTCTCCTTCCTTGGTATGTTCTAGACTGCTTTTCTACCTTATTTTGCCTAGGATATAACTTCTTTTAAAATGTATTTTTCAGTCTGCGGGCACTGTGAATGTATCATCACTCTGTGTGGGTGTTTACATCCATATTTTATAAATAATAAACAGTGAAACCAAATAACAATTTTCCAAACTGATCCTTGATATGGAAGTGCCCAACTCGAGGAACGTTAGAGAATATTATTTTCAGCATACTGGGGGGAGGGGAAATTCAAAAAGCAAAATAAAAATCAGGTGCTGTCATAAGCATGTTCAAAAAACCCCAGGAATCACTAATTCTCTGTCCTGAAAGTGGGTTTGCATATTATGACCAGCAAGGCATCACTGAAACATCAGCGAGACCACTTGTGTGCTTAACTAGGCATTTTCTAATCCAGTGCAAGAGCCATAACTGCCAAAACCACCTCACTCCCACCAAAATCAATGAAGCCCTAAAGAAATAAAGAGAATTTCAGCACCTGAACTACATTAAAGCTTTGGCCATTATTCCACAATTTTGCACAGAGCTGAGGCAGCCTGTGCAAGTGTTTCATAATCTGACAGCCCTTACAGCCCATGTTTTTAAGAAGCATATTGGGTATTTTTATCCTATGTTGTTTTCGGTTTGGGGACAGCAAACAGAGAGTAAGCAGAAGCTGAACACACATTCCCAGTCACCAGCATTGCACTTTTTCCCAGCATGTTGCATATTTGTCTCCCTTGGCCAAACGCACAGCAATTTCATTGGAAATTGTGTCAGACCATTAATACCAGAAGTGGCCTTCAGTGGAAGGTGCACATCACTACTGGCTGGCAACATCTGGTCCTAAACAGCACCATTTACAATTAGAGAGAGATACTCATTGTGTAAGAAAGGACATTTGAGTTCATGCATCATAACAAAAGCTAAAAATATAAGAGAAAAACAGAAGAGAAGCCTCTCCCTCAATCCTCCTGGGTAAGGCACTGTCCTGGAACATGGGAAATCCAATTTCACTTGCTGCTTTCATCCACCTGAAGCCAGGTCTTGAACTAGCTTTCCTTTCACTTTTGTTTCAAGGGGACGGACACACACACATACACCAAAAAATACCCACAACCATAAAAAAACCCCAAAAGAACCAAGAAAAAACAAACCCACATCACTCTAAAGCTTAACCCCACCCCCAAGTCTCTTATCAGACTGGAGACCATTTAGCTTTACAATTACCACCATTTTCAAGTACCAGTTATACCCCACGTGTGAACACACGTCCACTAAAGCCCTCCAACAACAACTGCACTTCCACATGAGGGATCTTATCAGCCCTGCAGCATGAAGTGCATTGTCCTTTATCACATCCATTTTCATTATGCATCTGTCTATCGATCCCTTCAAAGAGTTCCTTCTATAGATGAAAATAGCCTCTTTTTTCCTGGCCTAAGACACTAACAGAAGAGCTTCAGCTCATCCATTATATGCAAGTAGTTTGTCTTCATAAACCAGTCCCAGTGCAATGAATTGCCCCAACATTCATTTTCTCTATCCTGCTTCTAACCAGTCAAGTTGGAGGCATGAAACACAACTGAATGTGGCAAATTAACAGCAAGCAGAGCCCGAAGGTGAGAGGAGGCTAAGATTTTTCTTCTAAGTATGCAATCTATAAAGAACAAACAGCTATCTACAGTACCTCCTGTATAATAATTACAAGTACAGTGCATTTGATTAAAAAAACCCAAGAGAACCAGCAACAACTGCTGGTCACATACACATTTCCATAAGCAACTGCTGTTTCACAATGCATCTTCAGCAGCTTTCAGTACTGGCTTATAAGCTCCCAGCATCTCCTTCCCTAGCTAAGGCAAACCATAACCCAAACAACACTTCAGCTCTTCCATATGCATCCAATGATTTCCCCTCATCACCAGCACTTCCATATTCTCTCGCACAAAAAAATATGGATAAATAGTGAATTGGAGAAGAAAAAAAATGTTACAGGAAACAAATTGGCCTGTACATAACTTCACTGGCGAGTGCTTGCATCATGCATGATTTGTAAATGATGTGGCACTCCAAGAATAAATCGTAATAAAATACATGCATGACAAAAGCAAAAGCTCTCTCCTGTGCCAAGGTTCATGAAGGCTCTCACCTGCTCCTTCGAGAGAACAACCAAACAGGCACGGAAGAAGGTGCTCAGCGCACATGAAGTCTCAGTTTCAGTTTGCTTACACAAACCCTAAAGGATGGCAAGTACTTGCAATGTCACTACAGGCAATGGAAAACTCAGGGGTCTTAAAAGACAGCCACGCAGGCAGGAATTCACTTACAGGGTACTGTTAAAACTTGAGTAATAAGCTCCAGGAAGATGACAAGCTCAAAGGTATTAAGATGACAGTTTTAGACACAGCCATTATTCAAATAGCTTTCTGCCACCGAGGGAAATTTATTAGAACTTTCAGTGTGATGGTAGCAATATGTAAATTGGGCTGCTCGAATGAGGATGTATGGTGTCGATGTGTGGTAGGAGTCACCACCTAAGAACTGGGAGAAGGGATGAAAAAATGATGCAATTACCACGGTCAGGCATTCTGAAGGTCTTGGTCTAACAGATTGCGCAAGATGTACTACATCAAAAAACCTTCTAGAATATAGTTGCTCAATAATAATGAAATGTCTGTCTTATACTATATTCCATAGCTCAGTACTTATCGAAACCAGGTCATTATAGAGAAAGAGACACAAAAAGACAGGAAAAATAGATGCATCTTATGGTCAACAAAATACAGATTCTGCAAGCAGTAACATTTAGCTGGAAAAATTCATTAAACTATCAGATTCAGGTTTCTAAGTAGTCACTGTTTCATCCATATTGCTGTTCAAATGTGAAAAGCCTTTTAAAGGCTTTTCACTTTTTAAAGTGATTCTACATTTGAGAAAAACAGGCAGGCAACGTTAACCAGCACTACACTACCAGGCAGATCTCAGATCCGATTATTTATTCTTTTAAAATACATCCTTTTTTTCTAAAAAAAATATTCTGTGAGGAAAAAGAGCAGAGCTCTCTTACAAAGCAAGGCCACTTTCACACTACTAAGAGTTGAGATCTACAAGAAAAAACATGGTTAATGTCCTCCAAATTTTAACAGGGATGAAATACATGGAGTCATATCCACCCAGGGACTATCAGATCCTCTCCTGTTACTGATCAGACACTGGTGTCAAGTATTCCTGCCTTCAGAAAAGCCTCAAAATCACCTCTGATACCTCATCCTTGTATCAGCATCCAACCTTACAGACAAACGAGCACTGACCACCTCTGTGGTACGTGTATATGAACAGGAACCACATGGAACACAAGTTGTCCCAACCACATAGGTACTTACAGACACCCAACAGCCAGGCAGCTGTAACCATGAGGACAATGCATTGCAGAAATCCAGCAGGAGCTGCAAAACAGGTGCTGTACAGATTACAAAACAGTTTCTATCATGCAGAAACTGTCACTTTACAGGCAAGAACAAATCTTTAGGAAGTGGAAGAGGCATGCTGGAGTACTATCAAGTCATCTCAGTTGACAGAAGAACTGCCAGATTTTAAGTTACAGTGAGAAAATACAGACATATCTCACCAGTTGCTCTGTGACTATGGTCATTTCTGCTGGGTGCTTCCCTCATCATCTAGGTCACATTTCATCTGGCCACTTTTGACCCCTAGATGTGTGTCAACGGCACATGGATCAAACAAAACAAATCAATGGGAGTTTTACAGCATCCAAATACACTGCTGTTCAGATCACTTCATAGTCTGGAACAGGGATGCCAACATGGGTTTCTGTCTCACCACAGGAGAGTTAACCCTCGAGGCAGATGAGCAATCACATAGAAACTTTTAAGTTATCAAAGGATGAAAATCAGACACACTTCAGGGCATCCAACCTATCCCTGCCAGGGCCAAACATACCTATCACCCTCCTGTCACTGGCACCCAGATCAAGGCTGGAGGCTGAGAGCATTGATGCCTGGTCTGTGTCCACAGCAGACAAGGGCATATGCACCACAAACCTCTTTGGCAAGCTTAGCATCCACCCAGATCCACTACAAGCAGGCAGGAGCTTGAGTAATCTACCTGCAGTGGCTCACTGAACAAACTGGAAGTGACAGTGACAGTTGTGCAGTAAATAACAGTTGTCTTTCCTTAAGATGAGAGAGACTGGGTATCTTTTGAAGTAAAGTTGGCACTGCACTTGAAAATGCTGTGTCTAAACATAGAAAGCTATTGAGGCTTTTGAGGGATTGTGCTATTGAAAAAAAAATCCCATGCAAGAGGGAAGTGCTCATCTCAGTCCAACCTTTAAAGCTGGAACATGGGGGACACAGTTGGAGCATCTGTGTCTTCTTTGGACTGCAACTTGCAAATTCTGAAATCTGGTATCCAGTTATCTGGGATCTAGTTCCACCTTCCAGCAGGGAGTAGAGGGGCTTTTCAGGGTACAAACCAGATTGAGTCTTCTATGGCTTTACACTCACAGAGCATGGAAGAACAGAGATAATGTGGAAGGGCTCCTGAGAAAGATCAGGCAGGATCACGTACAGTCCAGAAAGAAACTGCTGTCTTAGAAGGAAAAAAAAAGTTAGACCACAGTGTCTGTTGGCATCCCTACAAAAAGACAAAGACTTCAAGATGTAAAGACCCCACATTTTTGCAAATGGCTTGCAATCTTGTTTTCCTGCTTTAACAAAAAAGATCCTTTAAAGGTACCTCACACAAAGCTGGCTAAAAGAATAGAAGCTTCACAGTATCTGCTGCTGAAAACTGAAGGTAGACTATATACCCTGGTGACTGGCATAAGTCAAAATCAATCCATTACAGTAGTGAACTACCTTCCAGGTCTTCAGACAGACGTGAGAATTTAATCCAGACCAGGATATTGTGATAGAAGAAAGTTATTCCTGGATTTGCTATTTTATAGTGACATTTGGCATAATTAACCTCAGCATGGTGCAGGTTGAGAAAGTAACTTGTTCTGTGAACAGGTTACTCTGAGAGCCATATTCACAGTGTTTAAATTACACTCAAGCCCCTGTGCTTTGTTTTTCCTAAAAGTACACCATGGTTTAATGGCATATTTCAGTCTCACCCATTGGGTTTTTTTCAGTAGTTGCTCAATCAGTGGCTCTGTCAGCACTGTAACAAAACACAAGGAACTGAAGTGATTTTATTTTATCTCTTAATGAATTTACATGATGCAACTGCTGGGATCATCTTCTAAACGTGATAGGCAATGGCTACTGCCATCCTACTGCTCACCTGCCTTTCAGCAGTCTTCAACAAATGCCTTTTTATTTTTAAATTATTTCTCTGAATTCCTGCCATCAAAAAGAAAGATGCATAAATTCATATTCCCTTTAGAACACCATCAAGCAGAGCCTGTACCCTCTCGATGCCGAGATCTCAGCAGCCAATCTCCAGAAATATCACAGCAGTCTTATCTGCTGCATCCTAGGGCTGAATGAGGGGGAAAATAATAGTAATAAGCAGCACCTTGAGCTTCAATCAGCTGCATGTTCCAGGATCACAGATTGCTACTGTACCTGAAGAAGGATCTGAAATGCAAATGATCAAGGGGCCATTAGAGACATTGAAGATTTAGCAGATGTGCATTCATCCTGTTTTTATTGGGAAAGGTGAGGGCGGTGGGGGAAGGAGGGGGAAAGGGCAAAGAGACATTAATTCCAAATAAATTGATAATGAAATGCAGTTATCACATTCATCCTTTCACAGAATAGTTATGTGTCTCATTAAAAGCATAGTTACTGTCCAATCTTTAATGCTTCACATGGGCAAAAAATATTAAAAATAAATATTCCCCATTCAGGTCTAACTCTAATGACTTCTTTACATCACTGATTTTGCTTAAAGGATGAAAAGGTACCCCAGAGTTGTCTCACTACAGACTAACCTTCAGATGACCTTCCATTCAACTTGGACTGACCATACACTCTCCTCAGAAGGGGAAGAGCCTCTGAGATTCTTTTGCTGCCTACACTAGCACAGCACCAGGACTGAACAGGGTGATCTTGCAATAGATTTTGATGCTCCAAAGCAAAAAGAGGATTTTTTCCTCTTCAAAAGACATTCCTGCTGCAAAGACATAAAAATAATCCTCATTCATAAAGGCATCCAACAAATACCTATGCATGTGTGCAAACAACTAAGAGAACTTTCTTAGGATTCCTTTAATTTTGATCATAAAGACGACTAAATATGAGTGTCAAGCAGGTAAAAAATCCTACTTCACAGCTAAAATTGGACCTAGAAGCTTCTGTTTTCAGTCTGCAGGCTTTGGGGCTGTATTATTGTCACAGTCACATCATGTTATTTCCACCAAAACAGCTGGAGGTTCCCAGCGTAGGAAGCAATTATTATAAAAAGTGTCAACGTGTCACTCTCCCCCAGTCAAATGTTTGACTTCACAGCGTTTGACAAGCATCCAGCTCTCAGCCTCCACCAAGGAAAATGGAGAGAGAGCACACGTGCAGGTCACAAGAGAAAAGAACAGCAAACTACTGCTACGCAAGCAGATTGTGGCACTGCTGACCAGAGCCACAGTTGTGGTGCATTTCCAGAGTTTAATTGCTCTGACGGAAGGCAGGCTTAGGTCTCTACACATGAATGAACACACTGTTTGCCTTGACCCAACAATGCATATACAAAGGGTTTCGGTCTAAAACAACATGCTAAATAATCACATGTTCAATAATTGGTGCCAGCATTTTAGGAGATGACAGTCACAGTTCATGGTGGGGATGAGAAAACGTCCTGGCCGTCAAATGCACAAGAGAAACAAGGGTTATTCTGTGATACCTTTCAGGCCTATAAAGCTCAACTTAATCATGGTGTAAGTACAAAGGGCCACACGCATGCCTGAAGCTTCCTAACAGTGTCTCCCCAGCCTATGTCCACACAGAGAAGCAGAGGTGTGGCTGGAACCTCAAGCAGGTGTATCTCTTAGTACATGGTATATCCACTGGCTTAACCCATGTAGTCTGAACAGTTGCATTAGCAAACAATCAAGCACAAAACTGGATAATGAAGAGCCAGCAACCTGGCCACGCATCCCCAAAAGCAAGCAGAGTGTCCTCCTCCATGTCCTCCCTACCTTTGCTGTAGGCACATTGAGCTCTCCCCAGTGTGCCAGAGCACACTGCGGTCTGACCCTCCTTCACAGGCACACACATCACCTCGGTGCCTTCTCCTCCAGCCAGCTCCATGTGATCCGAGAAGCCTTGGCTCATGCCAAAGTCAGTACCTCCTAATTCTCTGGTTCAGTCTCAAACTATCGACTCAGACCACCCACACATGCCCTGTTCCAAAACACAGAGCTCTGTGGGTGGCTTCCCTTTGCAGAACCTGCCCAAGCCAGAATGAAACCCACAGGTAACAAAACCCACCCCAAGAGCTTGAAGCACCAATATCTCTTTCTCCCATTACACTTTGGCACCACAAGGACCAAGCTATGGATTCTGAAGCGAGCAATTTGTGAAAGTATTTGTTGAGGAGGCAAAGGATAAGGGAGGTAGAGGGAAACTCGACCAAAAAACACTTCAATACTTTTAAGCTGCAGTCAAGACAAGGAAGTGATACAAAACATATGAGATCTTGAATTCCAGCTCTGCTTAGAGGGGGAATCTCCTGTTAGTACAGTATATTCTCCATCTATGCATGGTATATTCAATTAGTGGAAACTCTGAGCTTCAGCATATGTTTAATAGCTACAGTCTGGGGTTTTTTTGAGCAATGATACAACTTTATCACTGTATATAAAAAAACACATATGGATGCGTTTATATATGTCAAAAATACCTATGCATGCTTTGATATCACTCAACAACACACATTGTCCATGGTCAAACAGTGCTTTAGGCTCTGTTAAGCAATGCAGAAGTAATCTGGTAGAGTGTCCCAGTTCCTCAGAACATCACAAATAAATAAATTAATAATAATAATAATGAAACAGAAGAAAGGTGTCCTTCCCCAATCAGCCGGAGTCCAATAAGCCTTTGCTCCTCCTGCAGTACAGCTAAAACATCATCCTATAACACAGACCCCCGACACAGAGGGGAAGGGGAAGACGGGGCCACACCAAGGTG